>JAVSBT010082662.1:0-16162 GCA_033118115.1 Pharyngocirrus eroticus
TCATTCTGCTGGGGAATTGTACTGTCACATGTGAGGACATACCGGGATCTAGTGTAATTGTAAGTGATTTGATAGAAAGTTTCAAAAGTAAGTGTGTTAGATTGAAAGAGTTTATTTAAGTTATTTGGATTCATGATACCATAATTGAAGACCTTTGAACATAGAATTCTTCAATAAAATGAGCATCTGTGAATGATGAATCTATTGTTTTAATATAGTTGTCAATTTAAAAAAATATAAAAAATAAAAAATCCTACTTTCCGTTGAATGTTGAATTATCTTTTTTGTAATTCGAAAGAAATGTCTCTACAAATTGTAAAAAAATATTATTTGTAATATGAAATGTAATATTATTTTTATTTGTCTTCTCTAACTCTTTTTTTTCTGGATAGATAACTTCCTTACAGCTGTATGTATGTGTGATATTGTTGTTTAGCAGTGCTGTTGTACCTTTGACAGCTGCTTTTTTTTGACTGCTAAATTTTATCAGAGATAGCACCTATAGCAGCGCCATCTGGAGTTATATCTAAAACCAAGCGACATTATACAAGATTTGTTTTTCATACCTCTACTATACTGTATTTGGAATTCGCCAATGAATAGAAAAACTTCCTTCTATTATTTAAAACTTCAGGAAGTTAAAATCCAACGTATACATTCACCTTTACTGTAACTCAGTGTGTTATTTTATGTCTATGTTGTTGTTGCATTTTTTTACATCATTGTGGTATATTTATGATTTTAAAAAAATCACAATTTTTAGTGAAAATGTGTGAGGGAAACACATAGAGTAGGTATAAGTATTATTTCAGTAATATCACTTTTGGAAATTGAATATCATAATTTTACTCTATTCATAAAAGTAACGTTATTATAAACTAAGTATTATTTTATATTGTAGTTCCTTTTGTTTTTCAAATAAATTGAAAAAAGATCATACATTCTAAGATTTCACCTTCTTACAATGGTACACCATTTGCTTACACTGTTTCTCCTGGGTGTTTTTGGTAGTGAAATGACATTGTTTTTTGTAACAGGTAAGTTCACTATTGATTTCTTTATTAATTCAATGCAGTGAGATCAAAATAATTGAAAATTCTTTGACCTTTTTTTCTGTTATTATGATATAAAACTGTTATTAGATGGATAATATACAATAAACATTACACGATGTTATAATGATCTTTGAAATGAGGGATGGTCACATTACCTTATTTTTGTTTTGTTTCCATCAAGACATCATAAAGTCTTATAGTATTTGACATACTGAATAAGAAAGATTTATGCATCTGACATTTAATTTTTATTCTATTTCTAGGTGACAATATCACCATTTGTGAAGGTGATACAAGGAATCTATCCTGTGACAATGGATCAATCTTGAATATACATAATGCATATTTTGGGAGGATTAGCTTTTTGAACTGGACATGTCTCTTTTCTCCTGGTGCTGAATGTCTTATTAAAGATAATGGTTCTGTGTACTTGTCATGTCATGGAAAGCAAGCATGTTCTATAGATTATACAAATAGAGCTTGTAGTATAGCATCATATTTTAGCAACACTACACATTTGTGGGTAAACTTTTCTTGTAACTGTAAGTATATTTTTCATATTTTGATAAAAACATTTTGACATTAATGTTAAGTTGTAAACAAAGTAGAAGAAATGAAAATAGATAAACTTTCTTTAAAAGTTGGGGATAGTTACTTACTATCTTAATATCATCAAATGCATTCCTCTCTTCACAAAAAGAGTTTTGTAACAAAAATATGGCATAAGTAAACTTTAAACTGTCCTTGTTGGTTTGGTTTGGTTTGGTTTAATTGGCAAATAAACATAAATGATTTACATGTACATACAAATAGTAAGAAGTTACAAGATGGAATGAGACAAAATAAAACTACAATGGTGACAAGAATAGATACATGATTTGCTTTGGATAACCTATAAAAGTTGAGATCTCAATTTATTTATTTTCACATTCATAGCCAATACATTGCTTAACACTACTACATTGGTACATGAAACAACACCTGGAAATATTACAGAAGATGATCATCAAGGTTTGGATCTCAAGAAAAAGTTTAAAAAGTTGATATGTTACAAAAAAAAATTAAGGAAACATTTTGAATCAACTTCTTTATTTTCTAAGATATTAAAATACAAAATCAATCTTAATTTAGAGCATATTCGTAGCTTCAAAATGATAATTTTATATCTAAATGTTACTACTAAATATTTTTTATAAGCTGCTGAAAGATACAATTATTGGCCAAATTTTAAAATTGAAATCCTATGAAATGATGAGGAATTTACACTAATGAGCCATGCCAGCCTGCCTGCATGTTAATAGATAAAGTTTATAAATGTATATTGCTATGAAAATAAAGAAACAAGTTCATACCACATTTAAAAATTAAACAATTAAAATCAACATCGGCATTATGAAGCAGATATTTTAAGAAATGAAACCTGTTTAGAATAGTATTTTATGTATTTTCACTTTGAATTTGTCCCTGTTTTATAGATGGTATGTTAATGATTGCAGCCATTGCAGGAGGTATTGGTGGTTTTCTGATTCTACTCTTTTATATGACTGTGCTGCTCTGTAAAAGGTATGGATGATGTGTAATTCATGCGTTGTTTGTCATGCGATGGAATTACAATGATTGACAATGACAAAAAATAATGTCAACAAAAATCATCTGGTAGTAATTCATAATTTGACATTCATAAATGAATAAGGATTTTGTAATTATTCGAGGAAATTCATATAGAAAAATGTAGATCATAATTATATAGAAAGTGAAAATTAACTATGAGGTGGGTTTGAAACCTACATGCTTCAAGTCATCCGGGAGTCTTTGTAAATTGCCCTGCTTTCTTGGACAATTTTCATTTCATATTACTAGCATATTTCTAAGCGAAAAAAATCGTAGGAAGGTCGCTTGTAGCACATTATGATACTATTCAAAACAGAAAAAATATTGACTATGAGTGTGAATAAAAGGATACATTAATTGGTAGATATTTATTCTAACTTTCAAAGATTTCTATTTTGGCTTTCTTATTCTCAGACATAATGGTATAGATGGCGCCAGCAACCAGACAGAGACTGGAGAAATGGACCAGTCTACAAACCAAGCATTTGATGAAGACACAGAATTTGAAGCAAATGTAGTGTATGGAAAATCACAATATACATAATTATGGACAAATTCTCAGCTTTTTAGAACCATTGCATGTATATCTGCCCATGCAAAAAAGCAAGAAAAAATAGAAAAAATAATTTATATTTGAAGAATTGGACTATATTGTGTCACAAAGTTATGAAAATGAATGCTGACTGTATCAATTGGTGAAAAATGTCCAATTCAAATACGAAAATTCCTTTTGTTGAACTGTTCCTAACTATTGAATTATATTTTAAACACAAACTTTCAAAGGGCCCTTTGAAGTATGTCTTATGGTTTGGTTTAACTTTCTATGCATTTCAAACTTTGGTCAATTTTAGAATATGAGGACCTGTGCAGTACATAAGCAAGCATTTAAAAGTTTTATTGTAAAGCTCATGACATGACTTAGTGTTGGAGGGATGGGGAGATGGTTCAGTTGTAAATTATAAAAGATAGGGAAAAGTACCGTTTTACAAACACAGTGTGACCTGTATTAACAGACCTATACATGCCATATAGCTAGATACAGCAGATATTCATATCTATTGTCAAATAAACTTTGAATAGCAAGATCCATTGATATGAAAAGTCTGATTGTATTTCATGCTACATGTGGAAATATTCTTTTTGTAACATGAGAACTGCAGTATTTATTATTAAAAAAGGCAGAAAAGGTGAATATATTAACAACAAAGTTTACGTGTGAATGGGAGAAAATACTAATCCTCCTAGTAATATTATACCTACTTGCTTTACTTATGGAAAAATACGAGTCATATCCATAGTAGACTCAGGTTATATCAAAAGTAATTCAAGTAAATAAAAATAACATCAAATCATTATTATTTTGATTCTTTATTTCACATAATTGTGTCTCAGTAAATGTTTCCCAACACCTGTATTGAAAATGAGGAACCTTTCTTGCATGGAAAGCTTTAACTTATTTTTTTTAAAATACAAGTTAAATCTCTTTAAAGAGATACACGTATACAATGGTTTGACTGCCTGCCTATATGTGTAACTATTATTATGCTATTGAGGTATCGTGGTAGTCTCTCATGTTATTTTAATTGTTGTTTTGTATTGTTGAAAAGGTGCTTCTTCACTCATCAATGAATTTAATGTTTTGGGTCATTTAATCTTTTTGTTGTTATACAGCTATGTCTATGACAATTATACGTATATATGTACCAAGCATAGAGGTGTATAAGTTTTACCTTAAAATGGCATGTGAAAGTGATTCAAATTACACGGATGTCACCCTGTGGTGAAAATCTTCCTATTCTATTTCGGTGGAATACTGTCATATCATGGTACAGAGGTTGTACAGTCATGAGAATTGGTTCACCGAGTGAATCAGTTGAATAGGAAGTTCGGGGTCAAGATTAAAAAAAGGAAAAACAAAATTGTAGCTTGATTTGTATGTATTTTTTTTGTAAGAAAAAGATAATTTTTTTTTTTTTTTTAAAATTTCAATTGTTACTAAGAGAATCGAAAGTAGAGAAAATCAGATCACTTTCTAGTACTGCCACAAAAAGAGAGAACAATTATTTTAACTGTAGTAAATATTGACAAATTTACAGCTTTTTTTCGTGTGGATAGAACTTAATTTTACTGTAAACAGACCTATGTGATTAATATAAGACTATGGCTAATAAAAATAACATGAAAAGGAAACACAATAAGAATCTAAAGACGTAATTAGCATAATCATTGTATATTTGTGTAACTTATTCAAATATGGCTATGAATCTTTATGGAATTTTTGTGATCAAACTTTTCATGTGACATTGTAAAATTGCATGGGTGAGTAGTTGTATAATTGTAAAAAAGGTCAACCGAGGTACAAAAAAGGTAAGGAGTTTTTTTTCTTCCTGGTTAACTGAAAAGTATCACAAGATAAAATGTAAATATACTTTATGAAGAAATATACTGTTGTACGTGGTATGAGGAGTCTATTTGCTCATCAATATATGACAAGTTATTCCTTATTGTAGGCAGGCTTGAATAGTTGGACTAAAAAGAAGGAAATATACATTACCAAAACAAGGAGAATTTTTACCTGTTCATATTGATATAGTATTTGTAATACGGTAGTCGGTAATATAAACAAACAAAAAAACAGTAATTTTTGTGACACCGCATTGATCCTTAGGAGGAATTGTTTGTGAATTAAAGGAGTATTGGTGTGAATCTTGCTGATATGCAAGACAGTGGAGGTACGGAATGAATGAGGTTAGTACTGATGTTATGAAGATATCATACTTATACATTAAATGTTCGGCTGTGAGTGTATAAACTTGTAATATATCTATAACTGTTTCACGAGATTGTTTTTGTATTTTGATATTTCAAAAATTGAAGGAGTTGATTCAATATTTGTTATACTAGTTACATTATAGTATACAAATTTGATCTCTTGATTAGTTACAATTTGAAGCTTACTTGGGAGCTTTCAGCTATTCTGTTGCCATCCTCAGCCTCATAATTGGCTGAGTTTGGCTACAGAATAGCTGAAAGCTCCTAAGTAAGCTTTAAATTGTAACTAATCAAGAGATCAAATTTGTATACTTGGAATAAGCTGTTCCATAATATTATGACAAAGAACAAGGGAATTACTTCAAGTGGGAATATGACAAACAAGTGCCAGAATTTTACTGCCTTTTGATGACACACAATGGGATTATAAATTTGGATTTCTTGTTTTTTCTAGGTATAACCCATGCTACATGATATTCACATTTGACTTTGGAGGTAGACTAAACAATTTCTGATTCCACCCTGAGATTACTGTGCTGATCATGTACATCTTTATCTTCATTTTTGGTACTTTGTTTTCCTTAATTGCAGGTAAGTTGGCAATACCAATACAGAACTAAAAACAATAATTGTGCTTATTAAGGTCATTCCAAATGAGGGTTTAGCCGGAAGCTGTCCGAGGTATCTGGCGGCCAATGTCTCCAATTTAGTCTAAGCTATGTCTGTGAAAATATTCTCTAAAACTCTGTTAGCGTGCATGTTAAACACGGAAGATAAAGAGTAGTAAATGTGGTTAAATAATGAAAATAATTGCGGAATAGACCCTTTAAAAGATAAAGCAATGTATAGCAATATGTAATACAAGAATATCTAGAAGAAAAAACACTATAATCGAACATACATTTAAAACACGTCTATCATAACGATAATAGGTGAATTATAGAGTATGTCTTTACAAAAGAGTGCCTCTTGGGAACTAGGCCACCTCCGCCCTTTCTGTCGTTTCTTTGCACAAGTCCAAATAATGTCTAATTTGTGTGGCAATACAATTTTCTTTTTAAATTTTGACCAACCCAACTTTTTGTACCAAAAAATCCATCGACCAATTTTTTTTTTTCAATTTGGAATGGCGTTAGTGATGTTAGTATCATTTTGGAGTAAAATTGCATCAAAATAAATATCACTTATATCACTAAACATCACTTTTTATTCTAACATTTTTTTTGCCTGTTACTCATTTACTTTTCATTCATCTTGTGGACAATAATAATTATTATATATATTATATTTTTAATAAATACTCTTTTTAATAACATCATTGGTATTAATCATTAATCTATGCTGAAATATTATATTTTACAGGCGAATCCAGGATTTTTTGCTTTGAAAACAACACAATCACACTATTAAATCTAACATGTAATAGTGGAGAAGTTATAAACATTCATTCTGAGTTCTATGGCAGACTAGATAAATTTAATCACTCTTGCCTTTATGCTGCAGGAGCTAAATGCTCCATTAGGAGCACCATAGCAAAGGGCTCTTGCCAAGGACATCAGACATGTCAAGAAGTGTTGGATAGGGAAGATATTGACTTATGTTCTACTTTATTTTATCAACCTGTTCGTTATCTATGGGTTAATTATTCCTGCCTAGGTAAATCCAATCTATTAAATTTTGTATTGAAAGTAGAGGATAGTAATTTTGATGCAGAAGTTTAGCTGTAATAAATCATTAGCCCACTTAAACATTTACTAACAGTCAAAGGGGAAGGGGGCAACAACTGTCCACATTATTAAATTAAGATAGATCTTGTATGAACTCTGAGAGATTGACCTGTTCCTAGATACTCTCTGATTGTAGTCTTACACCAAAACAAACACATAAACAAACACAAATTAAGTTCCAGCAACAAATTAATCTCCTGCCCAAAAGCAATACAGAAAGAAAAAGAAAAAGAAACCTGAAAAAGAAATAAAAATCATTAACTCACATCCATTTTGATTTTACAGTTTTACCCCCAAGTACTACAGGACCAACAGAAACTGACCTGACTACACAGAGTAGCAACACTGATGATACAGTTACCAATGGACAGTCAAAAGAAAAGAAAGAAAAGGGGGAATGTTAGAATTTACATATGATTATATTTGAACTTTGTATACATGATCTATCTATCATTAGTTTTTTTATTATAATTCTGTAGCATGATGATAAGACTTTCTTCTTGTGTTCCATCATGCAACAATATTTTTGTATGCTACAATTGTATGAAATAATCAGCACAGATAATGTCAGCATGATGTTTTGAATTTTCAATAGATGACAAAATGTGTTCAGAATGATATTATTAGAGCCAGAATATGATACAAAATGCTGAAGTGAGATATCTCCTTAACTCTGATTGGTCATTTGCATTATAGATAATGATGTAACAAATGTTGTGCTTCTTTTCAGTTCCACTAATACCTGTGATTGCTGGAGGCATTGGAAGTTTTGTTCTTATTGTACTGGTGATCGTACTTATTGTTGTAGTTCAGAAAAGGTAGATCTATTTCCTACATCAGCATCATCTATAACGTTCTTTAAGAGATATCATAGCATTTCTCCAAGTTTTGCTCTAAGAGGTTTATTTAAAATGTCTCTTGTACTTCCAACAACAAAGTCAAGGTCAACCAAACAACATACATTATAGTCTTATGCAAACTTATCTAATCAGTGATATGTAATCAATAGTTTTTAATACTTTTGACTGATTAAAATTGGCTTACCAAAGAGCTTTCAGGTACATTATCTTGCAAAAACTGAACTTTAATAACACAGAAAATGGATTCAAAACATTGTTTAGAATATCTTTATTGAATTTATGTAGAACATGGACTTCCTATATTATCCAATATTAGTAAAATTTAGCATTTAAGTTTGTGTATGAATTATCATCAAAGCCTGCAATCAATAACATCCAACGGAAAAAAAAACTTATACAGATTAATGGAATCCTCTTTTTCACATCATGTTTCTTTTTCAGGAAACAAAAATCAAAGGGTAGTGAGTTTGAGCAAAGTGGAATTGCAGAATATGCAGAAATTAGGAAATCTACCATGCTTCCAGCAGAACTACAAATACAAAACTCTAGAAGCTATGCAAGCGGTGGCCATCAAAATAGGTAAGTAACCAAATGTCCATGTTTGAGTAGGCCTTTTTCTCCTACATTAAAAACATCAGCATATTTATAATAGAATACATGCACAAGGGTTTGAGTAACCGGCACAA
Organism: Pharyngocirrus eroticus; assembly: GCA_033118115.1. Lineage (NCBI taxonomy): Eukaryota > Metazoa > Annelida > Polychaeta > Saccocirridae > Pharyngocirrus > Pharyngocirrus eroticus. Next base: position 8,712 of record JAVSBT010082662.1, read on the forward strand.
AAAGAGAATCACTTTGGTTTCATAAGCAAAAACACAACTTAACTTGATGGTTTAGATACAAAATTTATCATCAGGGTATTAGCCTATATTGCAATCGACAGAAAAAATCTGTCGACCTTATGTGGGATTCGAATCCCACATAAGGTCGACAGATTTTTTCTGTCGATTGCAATATAGGTTAATATCCTGATGATAAATTTGTTAAATTTGAAATATTGCATTCAGGATTTATTTGTTCATTTAGATAAAAAAAAAAAATCTATTTTTAGTGTCTTTTCTTACTCTTTTCCATAGGGGAATGGATATTCCGCCTGATTATGAAGACAACGCCAGCTTTGGAGCTATGGCAAGAAATCAAAACAGTAGTCATCAAACAAACCAGGAAGGTGAAAACGACATAACTTATGAAATAAACTCTGTATACCATAAAACATAAGACAAAAACCTATTTCTGGTCAAGGTTCAAGGTCTATTGCTTAGTCATTCATGGTATGCATTGCTTCGAGGCATATGACTTTTAAACTCAAGTATGCCCTGGGCTTTTTCTGTCTATACCTTGTGATACCTTAAATAGGTAATTTCCTTGGTAAAAAGTACTTTCATGTTTATATTTTGGTCTTGTTTTGGTTTTTTTATTTTTTGAAAATCTTTGCTTCAGGGTAGCAATGACTATTTATAACAGCTAAGTGTAACTGTTTAGTTCTGATGCAAATATTTTACAGGGAACTGAATCAAACACACTTGGCTTGTGGGGATTAGCCTTGGCCTGTTTCACTTGGTTCAGGTAAAAAGAGCAAAATGTATGGTTATATGCCTGATTTCTTCTGTTGTAATTGATGCCTTGTGCCTTTTTATTGCACTTCAAGAAAAGTCTTAATCATTGGCACACTGCATGGTTGATAGTTTTTGTTTGCTTGGTTTCACTATTTCTACAAATTTACAAAGTAACTACTTCATATTACCAAATAGGTTATTGGTTCCAAGATTCATATTGAATTAATTCTTCTATGTTAGAACAGAAGTTTTTGAGGATACGTTCCTTTACCTCATAACGTTTCGTCCTCATCCTAGAGGGCTTGATAACATGGGTAGTCATTTCTAGGATGAGGATGAAACATTATGAGGCAAGGAAACTTGTCCTCAATAACTTCTGTTCCAAAGTAGAATAATTGATTTCAATATAACACTCATACATGATTGATTTTTATCGATAGAGGACGGTAGATTAATCTAGTGGAATATCATGATGATTGTGTCTACTTTGGTCAGTGTACTATACTGTCAGTAGTATAACTTTCATTAGCTTATATAATCAACATTTCTTTTTTACATACATTGCATGTACTGTAAATCCAGTGTGTTTCATTATACTAAAAATTATCTAGTTTCATGTAAAGATTAACATCTATGGTATCATTGCATCTAGGACAAGACAGGGTTGAAGATGATGATGATTACTTGCAACCAGGAAATAATTTAAATGGATAAGATATGTCTGATGATAGTTCTTTTAAAAATAAGATCCAACACCTAAATTATGTAAAAAATATAGTGACAAATCAGGTTTTGTAAAATAGTATTGGTTTTGGCATTGTTGCCTATAACTATACACTGTATCTAACAAACGTATTAGTGAAGAAAAATCTCTTTTTCTTAACATGGAAGCATATATTCTATGAAAATGAATGAGGCAGTTTTTTGTAATGTTCTAAACTTGATATCCAAGAAAACAATATTATGTATACCAAAATTAAAAGTTTGTTTAATAGACTACATGTATGAGCAAGATAATTTGATGTGTATATTTAATTTAAATTTTTTAATCAAATGAATGGAAGTATCAAGACTTGTAAACAAATTAAGAGTTTATCCTGCACCATAAAGTGAAAAAGGATTAAAATCTATTCATCCAAGAGTATAAACTGCATGCTGTAGTCATTTCTTTTGGAAATTCAAAAATATGCAAAGAAAATTTACGACTCTCTGGAGACTCCTATTCAATAAGGAAAACAATTACTTACTCTGAATTTTACAAGGCAGTTCTATGTTAACACCTTAATAACTTACTTTTATTGAATGTGGATTTCTTAGTCATAGATCAGTCTATTAAAGACCATAAAATGTACAGAAATTATTTGAAAACTTGTATATTATTAGGCACATGTTACAACAACAATGGATTTTTAAATGTTTCTAGCGTCAATTGGATATTCATTTTTTTAATAAAACTTGTATAATTTAATGTTTTTACCTGTATTTCCTAATGTACTTTGCTCCTGTAATTTATTTTTATTCGAAACCTTGGACCCCAATGAAAACCAGCTTTTGCAGACTGGACTATCCAGGTTAAATAAAAATAAACATACATATTTTGGAATGAAAAAAACACAGATCTGAACTAAATATGTTCTAGGATATATATATATAGGCAAAGATCATAATTCTATGACACTTTAAGTTTTTGCTTGTACTTTGTGCTTATGTTTTTGTGGGTTTTATTCCCAAAAACATGGTAGTAAAAGCTGTGTAAAAAGGACCCTTACATTCTTGTGAAATTACACCAATATCTGCTATGAACCCTAACAATGATGTTACTGTTACTTAGAATCAGGGTACAGTCCATGAAAATCATGAAATATATGCCAATATAGGTGAACTGTTGACCTCAAAGCAAAAAATCCATAATTTTGTAAAAATTGTCAAACTATTTTTAGAAAAATAAAGTGAGGATATATTTTATTTCAATCAAGAATAAATAAACTTCATACACTTTATAATATTGGACATTGTTTTTTTTTTCTTCACATGCTATGATAATTATATCATATCATATATTTTCCTGCAAATGACAGAATATGGTTGCATCAAATTATAAGGATCATAAACTACTGCCGTCTAGTGGTAGAAACAATGATCAAAATAAAGAATCTTTAGAACTTAAAAAATGAATTATATCTAGTAGATTTCAAGGAAACAACAGATGGCAGTACTAACCTTTAAATATATCATTGGAAATCTTGATAATATTTTTTTTCGAATGAATATTCCCAGGCACCGAGTTCCCTTTCTAGACATTTTTTATGAGTTAAGGTATCACTCTTCTTTCATATCAGTATTAATGATTGTTTAAACATATCAGAATTAATATTATAAAATAATTAAGATAATTATGTATCTGAGAAATTGATTGAGATATTCACTGATGACAAATCATCATAATTATTGATTAACTCAGTTTGCCTATAGAAAGTAGCTAAATTCGTCTAGAGCAAAAGTTTCCTAACTACACTTTTTGAACATTTTAGTTAGATATGGAAATATGTGTAATAGCACAGTCTCTATCTGTTGTATGATATCTGGAAAGACAACTGGACCCCAAAATATAATTTTTTTTATTTTGAAAAGCATAAATTGACTATAATATACATCATGTAAATAGGCAACGTTTTTCTTGATTATGTCAATATCTTCCAAAGTGTAGATAGGAAACTTTTGCTCTAGACGAACGTAATAGAAAGTAATTTTGTGCACTGCGGTTTTAAGTTTGAAAAAAGTATTTTAAGTTTATAATTATAATCAACCAAATTATGTCACGATCTTATGATTTTTAACTATAAAGAACCCCAGACTGGAATGCCTTTAAAAACAATTCTAAGAAAAGTGATAACACTTTAGATAGTGTGTGTATTCTATCATGTAGTTTATCAATTGACCTTTTCATCATGTTAGTTGTCACATACACATATATATTGATCGTAATAGGAGAACACAAATTCAGCGAAAGGGACCTTCACAAGGATTGTTTTTTCCAATAAATGCATTTGATAGACCTGAAAGATCAATTATATAATTATCAGTTAAACTTTAAAAAGGTAATTAAAAAAATGATAAACAATTATAAAGAAATGCATCACTTAGGTATGTTTTTGGAGCATTATCTTGCAATGTCAAATAAGAGCAATGCGTCATTCGGATGCTTTCAAAAAAAAAAGCCCAGAAAGTCTCTATTACATTAAGATAATGTTGATGTATCATGATTTGAAAAGAAGGAGGAGAATTTGGATCCCTGTTAGTGCCATTAAAAGACTATTTCCATGCATATACTTTTTATAAAGTACATAAACAAAATCATTCTTTCAAGTTGGTACATTCAGAAGTGATGCCTGCCTTATATTGGTTAACAAAACCTTTTAAAACAATGAAATATTTGCCCTAACTCAATGTTGAAAGGGGCCAAGACTTGTAATATCACAAAACAGGTGCATCTTGCAAGTTGCATAAAACATAAATAACAGTTTTTTTTATGATAATCAACTGTTAATATGCCTTTCTTTTGTGTTCCTATTTTTAGGAACAAAACGTTGATAACTATTCATAACAAAGATTAGACGGGTGGATGATCAACTATAAATTATGTTACCATGTCATCCCCAAACATTCTTTTCTTGTCAAAGACTGTGGTTAGACATACTTATCGGATAGATTTTTTAAAAAAGTCAGTAATGCCATGCTCAAGCCATTAAGGACCATGCATATCCCCGGCTTCTGTAGCACAAGTGACTGAGAGCTTTCATTCCCCCCTGGACAGGATACCAGTCTATCGCAGGTTACTTTCCCATTAGTTTCTGATACAATAATAATGATAATAATATCTTTATTGTCAATAATACATTGTACATTGAAATTCTGTTTACGGAATTACAGACCGCCAGTCGCCACAGTGTAGCGCCCAATATATAACACTTTTAAAAGCAATACAGAGTAAAGTGTCTTGCTCAAGGACACACATGGTGCCTTGGCCTCTGAACGAACCGGGGATCTCTTGCACTCCAAGTGGGGACCCTATCCATTTGGCCACCATGTCTCAAAGATACCCATGTATCTCCTTAAGGGATTTTGAAATCACCAAGTACAGTCTATATGTGTAGGTGGCCTCCACTCTAAAATCCAGTCTTATCATAAAGAAGCCAGTATCCCATAGGTATCATGAAACCGAGAGCATATTATAAGAATCTCGTAAAGTATGCACTTTTTTCTCATAAAATCTCATCAAAAATTCATAATTGATAGAATAAAAAAAAGGGGTTTGATTAGTCTACTACACTGAATAACAGGCTAAAAATGTAATTCTATAACAAAATATATTATTGCATCGTAAGATTGTCGAAATTTAACAACATGTTTTTGTCTTGAAAATAAATCAAGCAACATGATTTTCGGAGTTATTATTATTATCAGTTGACAATGGATAATAAAACATACAATGCTAGTTTCTGTACTGACTTTTTTTTTGTAATTTATTTTAAACAGGTCATTCAGTACGTACCTTCTTACTGTTGTGGACTTTTATTACAACATCTAATTATAATGTACAGCCTTTTGTCAAATGCATAAATGCCTTTTCCTAGAAATTGATCATAGACATTATCAAAGCTGTATCCACATTAATGGTGTAATGTCTTCATAATAACTACTCATAGCTATTTATGTCTTCTCTATTTTGATCTAATAACATGGTAGCAACAAGTGAGGCAAGTCTTTTTTTCAATACAGAGACTTGTTCAATTTAAAGCCCCAACATATGTCAGACAAATTGCTTTCAGAGTGCTGGAACCCTCTTGAAATTAAAAAATTATAACCAGCCTCATGGTGAACAAGTCAATAGACTTGATAATCCTTCGCAAGAGTTGAAGTGAACGAAGTCAATGTGTTTATATTGTCTAAAAAGTCGCATAAGTTTAAAACTGGTGAACATATGGCAATGCTAATAGGTTGAAAAGTAATCCCTTCATATAAATAGATTTGTCAATAGCCTTCAAGAAACAAAACAAAAATTGCAACTGTGTTTAGACTGTAGATTCTGAAGTGCTTTAAAGAATGGAAACTAGAAAGACACTAGTCCAATAATTTAAACTAGTGGATTTTAAAAGTCATATAAGAACAGACTGACGAAGATAACAGTTGTTACTGAAAACTCTTGGTGAGTCAATTATTAAACCAGTTAAAAGTTTAAATTATTCGACTATGTTTAAACTGGTTAGATGAATCTACATAATTTTTTTTTAAGACTAGAAAGACACTGTCAAGAGCTGACAATGTCCCTAATGTTAACCTGACTTTATATTCTTTTAAGTATCATTTGAAAATATTCCAAATCCAGGGCATCATCACACTGTATTGTCCTCTCTGTAAGGTCCTTAGAGGATTTCAATTAACATGAAATAATTTGATTTACTTTTTAATGACCGGACAAAAAGTATTCCACTGCGTATTAAATGAGATAATTAAAGGTGAAATTCATGGACCTCCAGGACATATTGCACTGACTTTACAAGATTATTTTACATTTAAAAATAGCTATGAAGGGTGTGACAAGAATGAGAAAAAAGTCACTGAACTTTTCCCCAGGAAATAAGTTTTACAATCTCCCCTAGAAATAGTGCTAACAATTAATGTTTGAATAGTTGGTTGATGGATTTTTATGTTTAGAAAATTGTGTCAGATGGTCAAATGTTTTTTGTTTTCCTTTTATCTCAACGTAAATTAGGCATCATTGGATACACTGTATTTCAAGGAGGATACCATTGTATGGTTCAATAACCTCTTAATAGTTCTTTATTTCTAACAGGAAATATATATTGCACAGTATTGGTTGCATCGTATTGATATCAATTGTGTTATTCTTTATCTTTTTAAGTTGACATTTTTTTATTGTATTGTAAATTGGAATAAAAAACATATATTACTAGCCGACACAGAGGTTTCGCATGCTTTATTTGCCTAAACATGACACAAAAGAAACATTAAAAAAAAATGTAATTATTATCAATGGCGAAAAAAACGGTTACAAACTAATCAATTTGTAATAGTCTTCTAATGATCAAATCTGTTGATAGATAATGTTTTTTTCCTGTTCTATAACTGACATGGCATTTAAGGTCAATCACATCTTGAAGGGACCACTTTTCCTTTCAAACATGTATCTGAGACAGTCTGGTCTCAGATCGATCTAATTCAAATCCTGTTTTGAGGGGGTCTGTGTCAGGTCAATCTGGGTGGGACCCGTCTCATTTTTCTGCAGTGTGAATCTGAATGGACCAATCTCAGATAAATCTGAAAGAGTAGTGTGAATGGCCCTATGGAGTTGCTTGAAAGTAGTTTTAGTTAAAAAAAAAATTGTCAGTAAAACTTTAGAAATGTTGAGGTAAGGGCTTCATTCATGTAGAATATTTGGGACTAATATTTCAAGGGGGCAATAAGAAGTTGTTATGCCAAGATATTATTACCGGTTAAAAACTATAACAAGAGATAGAATCTTCTAAGGTTTTAAGAAGCTTATTTTTAGCATATTACAACCTTTATCTAGTAAGATAGTCAACAACAATATGACAACAATATCAATTTGTTAGTAATTAGAAGGGATGTACAGCAGCTATATTTAGAAATAAAAA
>JAVSBT010082773.1:0-16156 GCA_033118115.1 Pharyngocirrus eroticus
CCCCCCCCCCCCCCCCCCCCCCCCCCCCCCCCCCCCCCCCCCCCCCCCCCCCCCCCCCCCCCCCCCCCCCCCAGCCAAATCCATTCATATTTTGTATGTTTTATACTCGGGTGGAACTAGCATCAACCATTTGGATTTAGCTGACCCCCATGATCTATGATTTTTGAATTTTGCCTGGTTTTCTTGTACAGAGCCTCTTAATCTCTTTCCAATTACTAGTAACTAATACCCAGTGCAGACCTGAGCAAAGTTAAACTGTTACCTTTGCTCAAAAGGATTATTTTCTTATATTTTAGTACGAATGCTTTTGTTCCAAAGTAACTGTTCCAAAGTAACAAAGCTATATGTCTGTTCCCATAACTTTCTCTCTATATAGATCTATATAGCCAGGTAAAAATCATGTCTCTGCCAGTGTTCCCCTGTAACATGTAACAAATGAACTTTAGTTAACAGTTAATTTTACTCAGGTGTGCACTTCGCATAACAGAGGCAGTGTGCTGTGGCCATTAAGGCTCTGTTTCACATAAATTAAGGTATGAATAATCATACAGTAATACATAACATGAAGTAAAAAAGCATAAGGATTGAGAAACAATAGAATATAGAAACATAATATGACATAAAGTGGGATAAATGATTACAAGTTAAAAGACAATTCCCCAAATGTGAGTGCTCTGAAATATAATGATGTCCTAAGTTTTTTATGAAACACCATTTAACCTAGACAGTTGGGTGTGTATTGGGAAATCGCTACAGACTTTTTAGATAAATATATTGTTTTCAACATTATCTGGTTCTTTAACATGCCAAGTGACATGGGGTCATCTTGAAAATGTCTGGATTCGAACCAGGGACCTTCTGTCCAGAATCCCAACATTAAATACCAACACTCTACCCAGTATGCCATTAATTAAAGGACAAACATGTGCTTGATTCTCAGTCTTAAGTGAAATAGTTGTTTACCAGAAATAAAATAATACCTACGTCGATAATTACCACTGAGTGATATATATTAGCATATTATATAATAATTATGACCTTTAGTTCTGTTCATACCAGTACATACGCCTTATGAGGTCATAATATGTCTCTTTTTGAGTTCACCACTTCTTCAATCAGTGCCAGTGTCTGTGTATTAGCATGCCTTGTCTTAATACTAGACCAATGTGTTTCCATAACACTTTACGTTGTCTTCTAACAAGTTCAGGAAGTCTGCATACCAGGGCATACCATACTCAAAATGGCAACACATATGACCTAGTTTTCACTAAATTGTTTCAAGCTGTCTCGCAAATGGGTCAGTTGGCATTAAATGTCAGCTGATTCAGCATATTCATATTGTTATGTAACCAAATTCCTTTCGTATCAAGGGGGGATAAGGGTCTATTGTCTTTTTGTAATAACTTTTCTGATTATTATTCAAGTTTGATAAACAAAATATCCTTGGTTAACTTACTAGAATCCTCACATTTTAAACTCTCATGTTAGACTAGATCCCTATTTATTTTTTATCTATCATTTTGAAAAATCCAAAACAATTCTACTGCGAATTATTTTTTTGAAAAACTCCTTTCATAGATTTCAACAATATATTGCTTGATGAGGTAATGTATGTTCCTTATTGCTTTACCATTGGCTTTTTAGGACCAGTTATATTAACATTTTTTATTTCCTTCTAGAAAGTGGGACAGTAGACTTCAATGAATTTTTGACAATGTATGCGAGGAAGAAAAATGGAGGGGAGGGTACTGAGGAAGAAGAAATGATGGCTGCTTTTAAGGTCAGATCATTCAATAGAATTTAATACTAAACAAAAAGTTTGAAAATTATTTTGTAGACCAGTAGAATAATTGATAATTGTTTAGATTTAGATTGTTTTAGTATTTAATATCTTTAAAAATGAAGGTGTTGGTTCAAAATTTGTAAAAATAGTTTTTTTTTTTTACACATGTCAGCTTTTTAAAAAAATACACATAATTATAAATTGTACACCAGAAAAAGACCTTTAATTCATACAGATATGTACACAACGAAGTGCTGATACTTCTACTGGTCAAAAAAAGTGTATTGAAAGTATAAAACAATCAAATTATTATTGGTAACAGAGTTTTAAACATGTTTTGCTATTCTTGGTGGCTATTTTTCATGACATGCATCATAGTAATCCATAGATTGTTTCTAATTTGTTTATTTCAGACATTTGACAGGAATGGAGATGGTTACATTAGTGCTGGTGAACTTAGACATGTAATGTTATGTTTGGGAGAAAAATTATCGGATGAAGAAATCATGCAAATGATACGTGCAGCAGATACAGACGGCAATGGACAGATAGATTATAATGGTAAAAAAAAGTATTAAATGAATCTTATGAATTAGATTGTGACAGCCTAGAGCGAAAAAGGCTTAAGTCTTTATTTTGACGTTTTGAGATCATGCAGACAATGTTCAGTATCAAACTAGACATTTTAACTAATTAAAATGACCATTTCTAAGAAAGATAACATCAGGATACACAAAAAGTAAAATGAAATGATGCTATGGATGTTTTGATGTTTTTTGGCAGACTGGAACTTTTAGGGACTGTAGTTTCATTATGTTCAATGACTTAGGCAACTGTACTAAAGTACCCAGAAATCCTAGAATTTTTTTTAGATATCATTATGATATCTAGATAGTAAGGTGGGCCATGATATAGTGCATAGGATGGCAGTCTTAACTATTTTTTTGCCAAAAAATGACCTAGGCTATCGATTGGCTAATAAAGTACATGAATTACTGATAACCAAATCAGAGTCAAATGATTCATATTATAAAGGGTTTTTATTCCGTTATGATTGCAGCCCTAAAGCTGACGTTCAACAATTAATTAGGACATTTTTTTATAGCCCCTAATTTTTTGCAGACAAGTTTATCATTCAAAGGCACTCTCTTCCTATACTAGACAGATTTGAGAGGGGGGTCCAGTCCTGTGTAAAATTGCATCTGTCAAAGAGGGTCAACTGACCAACTAGGATGAGTAAATAAAGACTTCTCCAAAGTCAAACTGACACATTGTCCAGCATTTAAATAAGTCAGTTTGACTTATATGGGAAGTCACTTTTATTCATTCTAGTTTGTCAGTTGATGAAATGTTTTTCATTTATTTTGACATGTGGACTATCTGTAATTTTCTTGAAAGATCTTGAAAGATTCAACAAATAATTTTCTATACTTATAACACCTTCTTTTTCAGAATTTGCAAAAGTCATAAACAAGAAAGATGGGAGTTTCTTTCCAAATCCAAAATCTTAACAATTTTACCACCTGATCCAAAACAGTATAAGATACACTCCACAAAATAATGATCAATCTGGTTATAGCTCTTTACTATAATATCATTGGAAAATCAAAATGGGAAAAAGGAGACCACCTGGAAATGTCATTTTGATACAATGCATCAGCTTGTCCAACTGGAAAAGGCTTTGTTATGTCAACACGAAACATTTGTCTCACAGACAGTTTTCATCATAACATGATGTATAAAGAAAGTTTGTTATTTATCAAAGCATAAAGGTCAATTGACATAGTCAAAGTGACTTCAAGTCAATCTGTTTACATTGTCAACTAAGTCACAAAAGTTTAAAGCTGACGAACATGTGTCAATACTAACAGGTTAAAAATCAATCCTTCGCAATAAAAAGATTTTTCAATACAGGTCAAGTAGACAAACTTTAACATTGCAACTATGCTGTAGACTTTTGAAATACTCTAATTAAAGAAAGAATGGCAACTTTAATGACACTTTCAAGCAATTACAAAGTTGATACTGTAAACAGGGCCCTAGGAAAAGGCTGAGACATTTGCAATATAATATAAACAAGTGTATTTATCTATTTTTTCATGTTCATTAAACTTTATTTCTTTTCTTGAAATCAGTTCAATGATTTAACAGAAACTGTAAGCAAAAATACAAATAATATGTTTCTTGGATATTATTTGATTAAAACTTATTTGGTTGATTGCTTGAATGGTTTGATCAATCAATCAAATCTTAATATTTTGTATTGTATGTATTTTGCTTTCACTGTAATCCAACTTTTAAAGTTGCGAAAATAAAAACTATTATTATTAAAATATATATAAATAAAAAGGGTATTTATTTGTTTCTTGTACTTGAAATAAGAATTATAGTAATATCATCATGTCATACATATAATAAAGGAAATACAAAGGATGCTATTAGGAAAAAAATTTCATCATGAATAGAATTGTTTAAAAATAAGAAAATGTTTGATGATATTCTTGAAAATATGTATTTATGTAACTATGACATAAAAGACAAGTCACATTATCTTGTATCATATGAAGCATTTTAACTTCAATGTGTTGTCTATATCATGTTTTGACTATTAGCATGTCAATCAAAACCCTATAGTCTGTAGCACATCTGATCCCTTTACACAAAAGGATTATAAAAAGTACTATCAAAGTGATGCCTCACATCAGATTTTATCAAAGTGCTGTAAGACTTGTACATTGTTTACTTTACTTAGTCTGCTGCTATATGTCAGTTCCAATATGTTCCACTACAACAAGGTAAAGTTCGTATTTCTGACACATCATGTCTCCAGCACACTGAGTTCACGGAGCTGCTCTCTGTACATAGATGTGCTACAGCTCTTATAATCAGAGATCTTTTACCATACTAACAATTCATCACAAATCATACATGTGTAGTGGTTGTCTGCCCATTTATTTTAGTAAATACAGTTGTCAATATTAAATAAGGGATCATCACTATGACCTATCATAACATGATTATCCTATATACTTTTTTGCTCCAGATATTTTTCAGTAAGTAGACAACTCAAAATTGAGTTACCTGTGTTATTTTGTTATCATTTCTTACCTGAATACATTTTGCTCATAAACTAACTTTAGATTTTTTATATGACTTTATCAGCATATCTTTTGGTAAGTAGTTTACATAGTGGCTCAGTGACAAAGCATGAACCTAGATGAAAAGGTTGAAGATTCAATCCCATGCTTTTCCCAACGTCTGTGTCCTTGGTAAAGATACTTATATAGTCCCAATTTCACTTCTTCACCCAGGAAGCGTTAAATGGGTACCAGAAAAGTAACCTGTGATGGACTAGCACCCTGTCCAGGAGGAGTGAAAGCTCTCAGTTGCATGTGCTACAAAAACAGGGGAAAAGCAACTGCCTCAAGGTCCTTATAGGCTTAGGTATGGCATTACTTTTTGTTTTTGAGGGGGGGGGGGGGTAAGAAACGATACAAAAATAAACACAGGTTATTCATATTTGAGTTGTCTACGGACTGAAAAGATCAGGAGTGGTTTTCCTTATCAAGCTCACTTTTTTAACACAGTCACATCTATCAATGTACTACCTGTAACATCTTATTCATGTGATTGTTCAATAAACATTCCACAGCATTCAGTTGAAGTGAAATTTTACTAAACTTATGTCTTATTCTGTCAATTAATTATATATTTTCCACCATACATGCATAATTATATAGTTTGTAGCATGAACTATATTTCCCATGTGGCTTAGATAGTTCAGATGGTAAACCAGTAGGAATGGTTATCCTGAGATTGTGGGTTCAAGTTTGATTCATACCCTCCTGATGAATATGACAATTTTTTTAAATTCTGCATTTCAAGACTTGCTATAGTCTAGTCTTTGTTCCTAAGTAACTTAAAAGTGCCTGCATCTTTTACACAAGTTGCTTTAAGAGTTTATGGTATAAAGTATAGGGTACCAGTAAACCATCTCCTCTCCCTTTGTGCACGTATTTTAAAGGAGGAGATGGTATAAATTATACCACATTTTAAAAGGGAGTTAGTCCAACTGGAGAAAAATCCATCCAATCTTTTAACAGTAAAATGTTGGTCACTGTTGAAAAAAAATCCCAATTCAAGAGAATGAATCCATAAATGTGAAACCCCAGTTCCAGGAAATTACAAAAACACATAATGGCCAGTCCCAAATCCCAGACAATTGAAATGCTAAATCCCAGATAATAAGTAAATCCCAGATCCTAAGAAAATATATTTGCAAATCCCATGTCCCAAACAGTTCAAAAGGGGGAATTTCAAAATTGCTTTTAATTTAGTGTAAAAAATTGCCTGTGCATAATACTGTTTATAATTATAATAATAATAATAATTAAAAAAATAATAATATTAAATAGAAATAATAATAATTTAAAAAATCAGCAATGCTGAATGAGTTACCTTTTTCTAAATACAAAATGAAATACTATAAAATACAATACCGCACCTCCTCTAAAGGAAGAATTCCTATATACGTCATGAAATTCCTATATGAGTCATGAAATATACACGTCACTAGTACAGGGCTTAACATTGAGGGTGCAACCCAAAAGCAAAACCTCACTGCTTTTCACCTATGGAGTTACGTCATTTTACAACCTTTGTGTAATCAAAGAGGTTATATAATACATGTATTATACTTGGTGTAATATACTTACAGTCCGTACATGCGTAGTGATACCATATTACGTAAGAAATATACTGTGCAGGTATCAACCCATATATTGGCGTTAGTTGCAGTTTCCAAGGTAAGCGTATAGCATGTGTTTAGTTATATACAGTACACTGGGTTACTGTTAGTGTGTACCTGTCTTTACAACGGGACATGGAGCGATTTCACATACGGTTTCTTTGTTTCAACAAAATCAAAAGTGTCTGAAACTTGTACGTCTAGTTCTATTAATTCTGGAATTTACAACTAGCAATCTAAAGAAGTTTCGGGGCGTGGTTTTAACCTATGCGGGGTCGAAGGTTGACCGAACAGTAACAAAGGTTCGTTGGAAGGGGCCAATGGGAAATCGCGGTACCTAACGAGAGATCAACAAATATGGCTGCTCCCATGCTAGACATTTTGTTTCGATTGTTCAGAGGTGAAAAGAACTTAATTGCGTCTTAACATTTCTCATTATCATTGAGTTCATTGGTTAAAAATGCTTAAAATATTCCGAAGCAGAATTGTGCATACACACGGTGGATAGAGACCTTATGTGACGTTCTCTCATATTTTTCAAGATCCATCTAGACGATGTTTGGGAAACCTTACACTAGTTACAGTGTATACTTATAAGGAGTGCCTATTTACGTGGCTTCAAGTCTGATTTTTTCACATTGGGTAGTTGATCATGCTAGCACTATTTTGCTGGAGTCTAAGGTTAGTTCTTCCAATGTTCGTTGTTGGGCGGTGATGGAATCATCCAGTTTATCATTTTGTTATCTTCATTCAAAAGTAGATATGGTTTTAACCGGATTTAAAATGGTTTTAATACGTAAATGGGAACAATCATTCATGTTGAACCTTCCTTTGAACAGTTGGTTACTTACACACTAACACAGTGTTGCCTAGGTGCGTAAAACTCTATTGTTTTATTTTCTGTAACCAAGCTGTTTCGTTCAACTTGTATTTGGTATGGTGGTTTAACTTTAACACGTGTCAAATATTCATGGAGTTGTATGACCAACTTGACCATATGCTTTCAAAGCTTACTGTGAAAAAGGAAAGAATATCATTCTCTTTTGGACATGGAAAGAAGGATTTTTGGTGTGGATAGAATTTGAGTAGAGGAAAGATTCATACACCTGGCTTTGAACTCATGTCCTGTCTTTGAACTTATGACCCTGTGACCTACAAACCAGCATTTTACCTTTAGAATGAAAGGTCTGAATAATTCATAATTCAGACTGGTCATGCTCTGATGGACCCAGCATTGGTGAGGGTTTTTCAATATGGACTTGGTTTAAATTTAGGACCTGCCAGTGCTACATGTTATGGTTACCAGGTATCATTTCGAAGCTTATTGTTGTAGTATTCGTTGATTACATTCCATATCAGTCTGGGGTTCATATGCCAGACACAAAATGTGATATGAAAGTTCTGCTTTAAAATCTATCATTAATATAATTATGTATGATATTCATTCATGTCATAAGGTAGTTCATGTACAGCATTGTTTATGTGAGATGAATTACTGTTTACATGTGTTAACAAACAATAATGAAGACTCCGAAAAACCATGTTCTGATGATCATGACTATTACATAATATAGTCGAAATATCGCCATGCATGTAATAGACTTATCAGAACAAAAGTTAAACTTTGTACTGGTTAAAATTGCTTACATCAACAATTTTATCCAGTAAAATTGCTGATGTAATTTAACCAGTACAAAGTTTAACTTTTGTTCTCATATATAAAACAATGGTTAGATGAATCTACATTATTGTTTATTTTCTGAAGTTATCAGTTGGCAAAGAATCCTGACTTTCATGTGTTTACAACTTTGATTTTGATGCAGCCTAAGGCTCAGCTAAAATGTTACAAACACATTTTCATTGGTTCATTAGTCAATACTTAACCATGTGTATATACTTCGATATCACCTGGTACCTCAAACCATGTGTGTTAAGTAGTATTATATGCTACAGTGTTGAAGGAATGCGTAAGTGTGAATGTGTATGGGGTAGTGCTTTCTAGTCTGCTACCAGCATTCACCATCAGCTAGTCCTCCGATGAAAGGGAGAGCAGAATGTGAAAGTCTCTCCTTGCTGATACATAGCCTCTTCGTCAACAAAGACCCCTGTCATGCCTCCTCGTGGCAACACACGGTAACTGGGCACCTTGCTGGTCCAGGCCAAATGACAGGGGATCGAAGGAGTAGCATATGCCCTTCAGGTGCAGTGTGCAGGCCCACTGGAGTGTGGACACGCCCTGGCACTCACCAACTATGCCCCAGCTATGGGAAAATAGTAAGGTGGACTTTTGATTGTTAGGCAAGAGTACACTGTGTTGATTTAACTATGAATTGCATACTCTGTACTTTCATATTTTCATAAAAGAACATTGTGAATATGAATTATATCATTTCAATAATCAAAATTAAGTAACAAGCTTTCTGTAAATCATTAAAATGGAATATTTACAGACAATTACCCTTCTTTTAGTATTAGATATCTTAAGTTTTCATTAGTTTTGAATAAGTTGCAATGTTAGTTCTGTTATTTTTATTGCCTGTTCATTCTCAATCTTCCCTCCATTGTTGATGAAAGACAGGAATTTCCTCTCAGTTGGAGGGTGATGCACAGAGGCCTGACCCAAGGAATCAACACAAACACCTTTTCCTGTCCCCTTCGTTCCATACTTACACACCAGTGTACCCTCACTGCTGTGTTTGCACACTGGGATTGGAGACCATGACCCCATTGGTGGGGGTCATACAGAGGTATGTAAATATCTTCCTTGGTGTAGTCTACCACAAGTTATTTTGCATACCCATGCTATCCATGTTCCTGTACTGGTAAACTTCAATTTTTCCTTTTCTGTCTATGACTAAAGTTTCTCTCTCATAATCAATGTTTCCCTTCCTGTCCATGACTAGAATTTCTCTCTTGGCTTTTTAATGATGATAATAATATCATAATATTTATGTTAATAATAATAATAATAATAATATATATTTAGTAATGATATTAATGCTTTATTGAAGAATTGCAACCATGATGGTTGAATATTTACAACAACAAAAAATGAACTGAAATATTTACAAAAACAAACAAGAGGTGAAACATGGTGCACAGCTTAAAATCAAGTAAAATATTTAAAATTTATCACCATGTTTCATGAAAGAACACATAAAAAGCTCTTGCCATCAAAAAAAACATAATACGTTAAAGGCAATTTTTTGTACTGTAGGGTTTTGACTTCTTGTAGTCTATAAACTTTAGTTTGTAGTTGCTTTGGTGATGGTAATAAGTGGTTTAATGTATTGTTCTCTGTCTGTTGGGGTGTTGACATTTTTTAGAAACCTATCGCTTCTTCTTTTTGATATTGGCTCAAATCTTGTCACTACCCTAATGGCAGCTCTACTTACTGCAGTCACTTACAAATAGTTGTTTGTAGACTACTACTACATCCCAAGCATTCCCTAATCTTTGACATTCAATCTTTTCTTTTTTTTGTCCATTAATTCCATAGACTTCTATCTTCTTTGTATCTGGGTCAATAGATGGATAGGACACAGGGCCATAAGTATCTCATCATTGAATTTGATGAGATGTTTTGATCTGCTGAGAAGGCATGTATTATTTGAACATAGAGTTATGCTGTAATATGTGCTTATATATCTTCTCCAAGCCCTTCACTAGGAGGTGGTGAAATAGCAGATCATTATTGAAGCTGCTTCTTTCAGAATCAGTAGATACTGCAATAATTTGTCTGGATATTTCTCCACCCCATCTGTAGGGACCAGATTTTTTTTACACTCCCTACAGTTAAATCTTGGTCTTAGTGACTTCTTCAGACAATTAGCCCATGTTGTAATAACTAGTCTCCGCTTCCCAAGGCCTCACTCCCCAATACTGACCTCAAATAAGTGTTGTCCAGTAGAAGAAGAAACGACAACCATTCGGTGGTCTGATCAAATGGATCAGAATAAAGGCTGTACTATCTCCTCGCCAGTACTCACTTACAACAAGTGAAGAAAAAACGACAACAATTTTGAAGTAAAAATGTGACCAAATGGATCAGAAGACATACCATGTGGGAATGAATCGCGTCTGTCCCATAATATCTCCTCCCCAATACTGGCCTCAATTAAGTGATGTCCAGTAGAAAAAACTACAACCATTTTTTGTAATTCAGCCTTGTTGCTGCAAAAGGTGAAATAAAAACTTACTTATAATAAAGATGTGACCACATGGATCTGAAGTCATACCATGTGGGAATGAATCCCTTCTGTCCCTCACTAGACTCGCACAAGCCTAACCTAGGCGCTGTACTTGTTGACTGTGTGAGATCCATAATTGGACACCCCCCTCCCCACCACAAGGTGGTGGTCTAGAGTCACACAGAGGTAGTTAGGATCATTCAATCCGTTGACTGTGTGAGATCCATAATTGGACACCCCTACACCACAAGGTGGTGGTCTAGAGTCACACAGAGGTATTGAGGATCATTCAATCCGTTTCTTATCCAAGGAACGAAGTGTCCCCTTCCTGTGTCATATTTGTCAACATTGGATCCGTTCCTTGGACTCCATGTCTTGTCCAAGGAATAAACGGTTCCCTTTCTTTGTCATATGTGTTAACATTCAATCCTTTTCTTATCCAAGGAATGAACTGTCCCCTTCCTGTGTCATATTTGTCAACACTCAATCCGTTTGTGATCAAAGGAATGAACTGTTTTCTTCATGTGGCCTATCTGTCAACAGTCTCTGTCCAGACAGAGCTGACATAATTGTCTTTGTTTATTCTGCCAATTGCAAAGTCCTAATGCATAAATGGTCTAAGCCACTCCTTGGCAGAAACAAACACAGCTCCCTTTTTCTTGTCACTCACATACACCTAACTCTGACACATGTCTACATTCCAAGCCTTCTCCAAATCAACAGATTTGATCTTTCTCTTTTCCGGTTTCCCATTCATTATAAGCCATTTCATTTTCTGTTGGACTGACCACTTACAACTAAAAATTCATTCTCACACACTGACATGCCTCTCACAAATGGATGAAGCAAGTCATGGTAATCGTTCTGAAAAAGATTTATAAATTGATCACATTTTTACAATAATGAAAAAAACGACATTGCAAAACCATGAGTATATGAAGGCAGATCATCATCATGGCATAAAGGTTTATAAACATAACCTTTCATAGTGTCCAGCCTTACGTTTCGAGGACATAGTTTAAAACAACGTTAACTGTATTCCAAATACTCTTCTTTTTTTACGTTATGAACCGTTTCACTGAGCCATAATCAGACATTGTCAGTAAACATGTTCGTTACCGCTTCCATTTTACATTATATGGCCACTTTATACTGAAGACTGCCAAAGTTTGCAGATAATTTCACTATATGCATCGTCGTTTACAGATAAAATATCTATGGGGTAATTATAAATGCGTAAATTGAGAAGATAACTGATATTCCATAAACCTTTGAATTAAACACACATATACATACATGGACATGATTAAATAATTTTTTTATAAGTAGATATCTTGCCAATACATATTGTCCGGAATTTAGAATGTGCAAGATTATTTCTGCTTTCTTTTGTCACCTTGATTAAAACTTTAGTAGCATCCCATGAAGGGACATCTGCTGGAAGTGGAGTGTATAATTTGTTCATGAATGCAACCATCATTGCGAGGTTAAAAAATCAGAGGATTTTAAGACCTTACTTTGATGTTCTGGCAATTGGTCAAATCTGCATTTGTGATTTTACGATCTTTGGAATGTGCCAGATTGTTTCTGCTTTCTTTTATTGCCACGATCAATCTGATGGTGATCAGTGATGTGTATAGTTTGTCCATCAATGCAACCATCATTGTGAGGTTATAACCGTGCTTTGTAAAAAAAAAGTTAAAACTCTAAACCAAACTAAAGTGAAACCTAAATGAATGAAAATAATCAAAGACCAACTCCAGTGAAAAAGCCCGAAGTTCTTTGACATTGAAAATGTCTGAGTTCCTCGAAGAAAACATTCTAAAATTTGATTGAAAATAATTCCAAAGAACAGTTCCAGGTGTTTATGGTAAATTATACCTAAACAAGCAGATTGTGTTCAAGTGAAGTGAACTTACTTGCTATATCCTTTTTTAGATCTTCTAGTAAATCCTTGAACATATCAATGGAAATAATTTCCTAAACCACCTGACTTTTTATTATATGAACACTGTTGTCTGCATTAATAATCCTGTGATAATTTAAGAGTTTAGCTCAATCTGTCTCCTTTCCTTTGAATTCTCAGTGGTGGCGTGTATAATGTGTCCATCAATGCAACCATCATTGTGAGGTTTTTAGTAGTGCCCCAAGAAGCCACATCCCCTGGTGGCGGGGGTTTAGTTTGTCCCTCAAAGGGACCATCATCATGAGGTCTAAATCAGATGATTTTATGACCTTGATTCTTAGTTTTAGTACAACCACATCATCATATACTAACATTTCTAGTACATTTTTTTTTTTTCATTCTTAGAAATCATTGATCAGATCATCTTGATTAAATATTTTGTAGCGTCCTAAGAAGCAACCTCTGCTGGTGGTACCTTGACAGGTATAGTTTGTCTATCAATGCGACAATCATTGTGAGGTTGAAATCAGAGTACTTACCTTGAAGCTGAATGTGCAAGATTATTTCTCCTTTCTTTGATTATATCTTTGAAGCGTCCCAAGAAACGACATCTGCTGGTGGTGCTGTGTATAGTTTACTCATCAATGCCACCATCATTGTGAAGTCTTTAGTAGTATTCTAAGATGCTACATCTTCCGGTGTCGTGTAGAATTTTCCATTAGGGCGACCATCATTGTGAGGTATTTATGGTGGCGTGCATAGCTTAATATTAAGGCAACCATCATTGTGAGCCTCAGAGGTTAAGATTGTAAGACCTGGCTTTTATGTTCTGAAAGGAAAAGGATTTTTCTTAGGAATGGAGCTGGTCAAGATCAGAAGATAGTAAAACCTTGCTTTTATGTTCTTAAGGGTACAACATTTTTCTGAGGAAAGGAGTGGAGGGACAGCCCTCATTTCTTTCTCATATTCTTTTGCTATGTTGGTTTTGCATCCAAACCTTTGGAGCAAAAATTTGTGATTAGTCTAATCAGATGTTTCTCTGACAGCTTTAGTCCCAATATCTGTCACTAAGAGCAAAACATAGCAACTGGTCTAATCAGATGTTTCTCTAACAGCTTTAGTCCCAACATCTGTCACTAGGAGTACATAGTTCCTATTCTCATCAGTGAGATCAGTGTTTCCTCTACTTACCATATCTGACTGGGATGATAGTACAATGCTTGATGAAGTTCATTCCACTTAGTTCTTCAAGATTTGGAATGGACTGAAAGTTTTCTTCCAACACTTTAGCTCCCTCGTCTCCAATCTTGATATTCCTAATATCAAGTATCCTTATGGTATACTTGGGGGCCCTTTGAAAATCAGCAACTGTAAGCTGAAAGGTTCACCCTCATAAAAATAAGGCTATTATTATTTCTCTGAAACGTAAATAATAATTATATTTAAAAACGTCTCGAATAATTGCAAACGAAACAATACATACCAAATTTCTTATCAAAATGGCTTCAGTCCATCTCGTTCAGGCATGAACCTTGCTATGAATAAATGCTTAAAGTTCATTGATAATCGTAACTGTATGTGAAATGCAAACACAAAAATATAATAATAAAAAAGACCAGCAAAATGTATACCATTCATGGCAGTTTATGACGGTAATTAGAATAAATTAACTTATTTCTAATTAGCTAAATAAAAGTTTTGCTTGAAATATACACATTTTTAGAAAATACCAATGAACCATCATTGTGATTATAAAACCTTGCTTTTATGTTCTGAAGGAAAGAGAAAGTTTCTCAGGAATGGAGGGACAGCCCTCAATAAATAAGGGGATTTTCTATGGCTTTTTATTTTGTTTTGCATCCAAAACCTTTGGAGCAAAACAGAGCTGCATTAGTGGCGATGATGGTCTTCTTTCTGTTAAGAGGACCACATTAGAAATAAGTGAAATGATTGTCATTTACTAAACAAAATTCAACTTATAACGTTGTTCTGTTAGTGATTATCTATTAATCATTGTGACATGTTAACTATGTGTATCTTAGATTCATGTAAATTCATCTATTTGGGTATGGTTCAATATAAGTAAAATAAACTTTTGACTGATTAAAATTTAAAGCTTACATAGAGAGCTTTTGACTTCTCTATCTGAAGTCTTTTTTTCAATCTGACCACTGAGGTTATTGTTGTAAAGAGGAGATATGAAAAGAGCCTTGAAGACACGATTCCAAGAACACTGAAGACCAAGTACACGATTATCAGAAGTCTACAGACACATCCATATTGAAAACTACACCATCATGTGAATCTTGACAAAGCTAAGGTCAAAGATGTTGAACCAAGATAGCATGAAAGGGGAGTGAAGGAGGCTATACACATTATATCTATCAAGCCAAGCCTGAATAAACCCTGATGGAGCCAGATTCAATCTTCAAGCAGAGTTGACGAACATCATCCAATCCAGAGTGAGGGGGCATATTTATTGACCACTTATACGACACCAGTTCCCACCAATTCCACTACTACATCTAGTGGACAATAATCATTTATGGTCAGGTTGAAAAAGACTGCAGCAGAGAAGTTTATAGCTGTCTAAAGCCCAGTTTACATTGATCAATTTCTCTAAGAAAGACTGATTTCTTAAAGCCAGTGACATAATACTTTGCAGGACTAGAAGTCAAATTCATAATCTTTTGAATTATTAAAGTGATTTGTTGTGAAGTCTGGGTTTACACTGACTTAAAAGTCGCAACAGTCAAAAGGTGGTGTACACATAGCAATGCTAATAGGTCGAAAGTTACTTTTACTGACAAAAAAAGGTTTGTCTATAGACTTCAACCAGACAGACTTTAAAATAGCTACGGTGTTTAGACTCTAGATTTCTGAAATGCTTCAAAGATTTGTAACTGAAAGTCACATTCAAACAACTTGATGTAAATGGGCCCTAAGCAAAGTAAGCTTCAAATTTTAATCAGTCAAAAGTTTATATTAATTATATGTGTATCTTTATCAAGTAGGATAACCAAAAAATAGGGAGAGTTCCACAGCCAAAGCTCTGCTTCAAAGACAACATTCTCTTTCATGTTTGCTACCTTTATACACAGGTATAAGATGAATACACATATAGTTGGAATAGTTCATTGTCAATGAAAGCCCTAAGACTTTCTTTTATCCTTAATTTGAACAGAATTTTCATCACAAAAGGATCCATTCAAAGTCTTCATGGCTGATATCACACACAGCATCTATTAGGTTACATTTTTCATGAGCATTACAACATGACTAAGGAATGCATAAAATCAT
This sequence comes from Pharyngocirrus eroticus, assembly GCA_033118115.1. NCBI lineage: Eukaryota > Metazoa > Annelida > Polychaeta > Saccocirridae > Pharyngocirrus > Pharyngocirrus eroticus. Next base: position 15,927 of record JAVSBT010082773.1, read on the forward strand.
TTTCAGTTTACATCAGCCACCTGTTATATCTCTTATACATGTAGTACATTACAAATTCAAGGCTTATCTTGATTCCAAGTATCATCTGGAAAAAGACTCCCATCCATAAGATGACTTACAGATAGATACAAAAATGTCTATGTAGCCTTCTCTTTAAGAACCTTCAACGTAAAACTGTAACTAAATGATGAATGTTTACCATTGTTTTTATCATGTTAATACACATAGTG
>JAVSBT010082884.1:0-16154 GCA_033118115.1 Pharyngocirrus eroticus
TGCAAGGTATTTCGGAATTTGACCCCCCCCCCCCCCCCTCCATATATTCCAAACATTCGCTACGAGCCTTTCGTTTTGATCTTACCCATAGCTTAGGGACAAAAAAATACTCCTAGTCAGAAGTAAACAATGTACAATTTACTTATGATTACAAAGGACTTATAATTACAAAATCATTTTTAGGACTTAGATAATTTTTGTAGTTTATTTTACATGGACTAGATTATCTTGGCGACTCACTCTTTGGATGAAACTCAACACAAACACCTTGAGAAATTAACTATGGTTTGTTATTTATGTTGTTTTATCATCTATGGGTTCAATACAACTACGCAAAATTATACCCCCAGGCTTAGCTATATAGCAAAACCAAGATACAAAGTAACTAGAACACCCAACAAGGGCCTCTATGTGGTCATGTGATATTGATTGAAATCCTAATAATTGTATTAAGGTAGTAACAACAAGTAACCAAGACACAAATTAACTAGAACACCCAACAAAGGCCTCTATGAGGTCATGTGATTTTGGTTAAAATCATAATACTTGTATTAAAATAGTAACAACAACAAATAACGAAGACACAAACTAACTAGAACACCTAACGATGGCGTATATGTGGTCATGTGATATTGGTTGAAATCATAATACTTATATTTAAAAAGTACCAACATCAAATAACGAAGACACAAATTAACTAGAACACCCAACAAGAGCCCCTAATACTTGTACTAAATGCAGTAACAACAAGTAACCACCTACCTCGAAAACAAATCTTCAATTTCTTCCTTTAAATGGCATCTGGAATCTCAAACAATCACTGTTAATCTTGGTTTCTGTTTCCATTTGTGATTTTTCGTGTAAACAATACAAATCTATGAGACGTAAGTTATACGTGCATGTTGTCATATACAGGGGAGTGACAGCAAATGGATACCAGCCTAAATCAAAGATATTGATTACTGATTTCGAAACATTTTGTACTTTGGAATTAAATTGTCAAGATTAATTTTCTATTGACCGTTTAACATGAGGGGGCATGGTGGCCTAATGTCACTACAAAAGGTTAACAATTCCATATGTGGAACGTGCAACGTAAACATATCTACGTCTTTATTTTGAATTATATATCAAATTGTATATTCATTGCAATTTATTGGATTTGGGTTTTGGATTATCTCTTGGTTCTCCTCGTCTTTTTCTCTTCCAGTGCCCCTGGTTGTGTATCTAGCAAAACAGGTCATCAACTTTATAATACTGGGTCAGTGTGGAAAGTAGAAGGAGGCAACAAGATTAGCCACGGCTTAGGACGCCAGTGATTTGGGGTCGTGGGTCTTTAAAAGACACCAAGAATTATCATTCATAATAATCATGATAAAGATTATTTCGTTTTGCTTCAGGTTTTTTAAACATCTTGTAGCCATAGTCATAAAAGCAAATGGGAAATCGATAATGTCAACATATCAATTAAATATTAAGGGAAATATTTCTTTTTTGATACACACAACACAGACATGGTGATTACAAAGACAAAAACATGTAAGTATGATAGGATATTACATAATTGTAGATACACTTTTGTAAATATCTATTTAATAAATACCTGCATGTGTTTTATTGAGTAAAGGAACCAGGGTTAATGATGGTATTGGCAATGGAAATTCCTAAAATAAACTTATGACTTATTGACTATGTTTTAATAGTTGTATCATAAATTAAAAGGATTGGTTTGGGTTAAATGTATTTCATTCTTATAGCCTTTCCTTTAAATTCTTAGATATTAAAGTCTCTTTTTGGTAATATTCTGAACTATATATTTGGTTGTTAAGTTATATATAATTAACTATCAAATTGACAAACCTCTCTGCTAAAAGCCAAACGAGTTTATTTATTTTCTATCTCACCAACATTTTGGAATTAAAAGTAAGTGGTACTAAAACCTAATTTTACATCATTGTCAGGCAATTTCTATTTTTTTTTACGTGAAACCATCCTTTAGACCATTTAAAAAGTGATCAGCTGGTTCTGGAAGCAAATGAACATTTTATTTTTGATTTTGATTTTGCTCTTTTGTCATATTTAGGGAAAAATATCAATCATACAGTAAGTAGGCTATTAACCATACATTTTAGGGTCAGAAATAGAGAATTACTAAAATGTCATTTGTACTATGCAATATATTCATAATATTCCGGCATACTTTGCTGTTTCTATCGTTTCAACATAAGAAGCAACTTTTCAATACATTTACATGATCCAACTTAATTTTATACAGAACAGAAAAGTACTTATTAATCAAGACTTGTAGTTTACTTTATGAGCTTTAAGTACCTTCACAACTGCCATGTGCTCATTTCTAACTGCCAAGTCAAGAGGTGTGACTCCGATAAAACGTTTTGTTTTATTGATACGTGCTCCAGCCTCTAACAACATTTTTGTGACCTCCACATGACCTTCTTGCGCAGCAACATGAAGTGCTGTAAATCCCCGGCTGTTTGCTAAGAGTACATTGGCTCCAGCTTCTAACAAATACTTTACCACTTCAGTGTGTCCTTTTAAAGCTGCCCAATAGAAAGGAGTGCCCCCTTTATAGTTCACCTCGTTTATACGTGCTCCAGCCTTCAGTAATGATTCAACAACCTCAACATAACCTTCTTGGGCAGCAACATGAAGTGCTGTAAAGCCCGCCTTGTTTGAAAAGGCCACATCAGCTCCAGCTTCTAACAAATACTTTGCTACTTCAGTGTGTCCTTTCAAAGAAGCAAACATAAGGGAAGTCATTCCATTATTGTTAACTTGGTTGAGACTTGATCCAGTCTTCAGTAATGATTTAACAACCTCAAAATGACCTTCTTGGGCGGCCATATGAAGTGCAGTGAAACCTTTATTATTTGCAAGGCGTTCATCAGCTCCAGCTTCTAACAAATATTCTACTACTTCAGTGTGTCCAATGAAAGAAGCTTCCATAAGTGGGGTCCATCCATCTTTCCGTGGCAAATTAACATCTGCATTATGAGCTACTCGTGTCTTTAAAACTGGCAGGTGTCCAAAATAAGCTGCTTGATAAATAGGAGTGAATCCTTGAATGTCTACCTGGTTCGTACTTTCCCTAGCCTTTAGTAATGATTTAACGACCCAAACATGGCCTTCTTGGGCAGCAGTATGAAGTGCTGTAAAACCTTGATTGTCAGCAAGGAGTTTATCAGCTCCAGATTCCAACAAATATTCTACTACTTCAGTGTGTCCAATGAAAGAAGCGCCCATAAGTGGAGTCCATCCATCATTCCTTGGCAAATTCACATCGGCTTTATGAGCTACTAGTATCTTTAAAACTGGTAGGTGTCCAAAATAAGCTGCAAAATAAATAGGAGTTACTCCTTGTTTGTTTACCTGGTTAATAACTGCTCCAGCCTTCAGTAATAATGTTGTGACCTCAACTCGACCTTCTTGGGCAGCAACATGTAGTGTTGTACAACCCTGGTTGGTTGAAAGGAGTGCATCGGCCTCAACTTCTAGCAAATATTTAACTACTTCAGTGTGTCCCTTGACAGAAGCTCCCATAAGTGGAGTCCATCCATTGTTCATTGGCAAATTCACATCTGCTTTATGAGCTTCTAGTATCTTTAAAACTGACAGGTGTCCATTTTGAGCTGCAATGTAGAGAGGAGTGCATCCTTGAATGTTTACCTGGTTTATACTTGCTCCAGCCTTCAGTAATAATTCTGTGACCTCAACTCGATCTTCTTGGGCAGCAACATGAAGTGCTGTACAACCCTGGTTAGCTGAAAGGAGTACATCGGCCTCAACTTCTAGCAAATATTTCACTATTTCAGTGTGTTGATTCAAAGAAGCTCCCATTAGTGGAGTCCATCCATCAGTAGTTGGCAAATTCACATCTGCTTTATTAGCTACTAGTATCTTTACAACAGACAGATGTCCATTTTGAGCTGCAATGTAGAGAGGAGTGCATCCTTGAATGTTTACACTTACTCCAGCTTTCAGTAATAATTCTACGACCTCAACATGACCTTCTCTTGCAGCAGCTTGCTGTGCTGTACAACCCTGGTTGTCAGCGAGGAACACATCGACCCCAATTTCTATGAAATACTTTACTACGTCAGCGTGTCCTTTCAAAGAAGCTCCGACTAGTGGAGTCATTCCATTATTCGTTGCCAAATAAACATTTGCTTTGTGAGCTACTAGTATCTTTACAACAGACAGATGTCCATTTTGAGCTGCAATGTAGAGAGGAGTGACGCCTTCATTGTTTACCTGGTTTATTCTTGCTCCAGCCTTCAGTAAACATTCTGTAACCTCAACTCGACCTTCTTGGGTGGCAACATGAAGTGCTGTACAACCCTGATTGTCAGCAAGGAATACATCTGCCGCCATAACTAGCAAATATTTTACTACTTCTTTGTGTCCCTTGAAAGAAGCTCCCATTAGTGGAGTCTTTGCATTTTTAGTTGCCAAATAAACACTTGCTTTATTAGCTACTAGTATCTTTATAACTGACAGGTGTCCATTTTGAGCTGCAATATAGAGAGGAGTGACTCCATGATTGTTTACCTGATTTATATTTGCTCCTGCCTTCAGTAATATCTCTATGACTTTAACATGACCTTTTCCGGCAGCCAAATAAAGTGGTGTAGAGCCTCTGTAATTTCCTAGTAGTAGATCTGCTTTAGATTTCAGCAAATACTGTACTGTTTCCGTCTCGCCACACATTGCAGCAGTGTGGAGGCTAGTCAAACCATCATTGTTTGCCAAGTTAACATCTGCATTGTGAGTTATCAGTACTTTTACAACTGAGAGATGACCATTTTTAGCAGCTAGGTGGAGAGGTGCTTCTCCTGTTCTGTTTGTACAATTAACCTTTAATGCTGCCTTTAATAAACATTTTACAATGTCTTCATGACCCTCTTCTGCAGCATTATGAAGTGCAGTATACCCTTTAGAGTCTGTAAGAAGTACATTTGCTTTGTATTGCAAAAGGTATTTGACTATTTCAAGATGTCCTTGGCATGTTGCATAGTGTAATGGTGTCAGACCATCATCATCTTTGTCGTTTATTCCTCCTTTTTTTGATACCAAATATTTTACAATGTGTATGTAGCCTAGTTGACAAGAAACATGGAGTTGGTTCATTTCACTCCCACTGGGTTGTTGATATCCATTTTTATGCAGACATTTTACAACTTCATAATTTCCATGCAACACAGCAATGGACAATGGATCAATTTTGCTGCTATTGATCTGGTCAAAGTGTTCTCCTAGTGTAAAACAAATGCATATGTTTAACAAATAAATGTATGCATGTTATAGAAAAGTGGATTTGAAGTATTCCTTATTAGCTAATAAAGATGATGATCACATGTATAAAGTAGTTTAATTATTCAGACTGGTCCTGTGTTCTAAATAATAGAAAGATAACAGTTAAGTGTGTCAAAATGCTTTATGCATATTGAAATTAGGTATTTTAACATACATGTAGCAACATTACAACACAAATTTAGTTTTAACATTCTTTGTATAAATGAAATGAAAAGTAAAAAAGAAAAAATTGAGAATGCTCTGGGGCCATACCTGCTAATGTTAGATCAATGTTGGTTTGTTTTTTCTTCAGCAGATCAATCAAAGGAGTATCTGATAGCATTGCATGGATAGGGTTGATAATTTCAATCAATTCTAAACAACTTCTCCAGGCAACAGTGTCTTGTAGCATCAGCAGCATCAGCGAATGAAGAGCAGATTCATGCTTGTCTGTTAGGCCTTCTAGTAGATAGAAGCAACTTTCAAGCAATAATACTATTCCAAAGCTGGCACCTGGTAGTTGACTTCTTCTATATGCAATCTCAGCTTGGTTGTAATGTTCACAAGAATCTTGCCTAGACCATGTTTGAAAGTCCCAAATGAGTTGAGATATGTATATTATGTATACATCTTCTACCTTGTTACTTGCAAAGTCTAGCAGTTGTCTTTCAAAAACAGGAGCATTGGTGCATTTGTTTAACAAAATAACACCAATTAACCATTTAAATAGTTTTCTTTGATACCTTTTGTTGAAACATTTACCCCCACAAGCTTGAGGCATAGGCTTATACAACTAAAGGTAAGTCTTTGCAGACATGATTCCATGTGTAAAGATATCTTGTAACATAGAAATATTGCTTCTGGAAGTTCTCACTGTTTTGACATCAAGCAATGTTACAGAGGCATAGAGGCGAGCCCCTTCTTTTCCCATGAATCCCCTCATGTCCTCTGTGATACAAACATCTGTCATAATCTTTGACAAAAATGTTATTTCTTCTCCAATATTTGGGATATCAGTTGAAGACAGACAATAAAATGTCATTATTATGCTGCCTTCTTTAGTCAGGGTAAAATTTGGCAAGTAACCATTTTTTACAGATTTCTGTACTATATCTCTTTTCTTCCATAACTTTCGAATTGTCCTTGGGCTGTGCTCTTTCTGTAGCAGTTCAAACTTAAGCATTTCATTTTCTGATCGTAATTCATTTTCAATTTGTTCCTTTTCTTTTAGTCTTTTTTCTAACTCTTCAATTTTTCTTTCCATCTTGTCCTCTTCCTTTTTTATCTTGTAATAGAAAGTTACCATAAAAAGATTACAGGAAAAATCAGGGATACTTAGAGTTGGGCTTTCATGGGGCCCTCCCCAAAAATATTACAGATTAGAAATGAAAGCTCATCACCCCCATTCATTTTTGATATATGACAAGAATTCTTTTACACACTGTAACTCATAGACAATGATAAAAGCCTGTCATTCAGCCAGTGTGGTGTGAGAACTAGATAAAATCATGCCTCAGCAAGGAAAAAACTGCATAATAGTCTGGGCATTTAGATATGCATATTCCCCAAGGAATAAACTAGATGAAATATACCTTCAAAGTTTCCTTTTGCAGTTCTCTCTCTTTCTGGATTTCTGCTCTTTGCAGTTGTAATTCTGAATGAGCTGTAATGACTGCAGTGTAAAGGGATTTATAGTTGATGCCATTCCGAAAAATGATACAAAAGAGTTTCTGAGGTGTTTTTTTTAATGTGTTGTATAAAGTGAAGTAAAATTGTGGCTAGAGAGCAATAAGAACACAAGAAGTTATACATGTAATGCAAGACAAAGAGACACATTATGGGAGAAAATAAACCTATGATATCCAATTATAATTACCTAGAATTTTCAGATCGTCTAATGTTCCCCCCTGTTGTTTCATAGTAGCCACCGTTTCCTTGTGATGTACTTCCATTTTTGTCTCCTGTTGTTTCATAGTAGCCACTGTCTCCTTATGGTGTTCTTCCATTTTCATACCCTGTTGTTTCATAGTATCCACTGTCTCCTTGCGTTTTTCTTCTATTCTTGTCCCCTGTTGTTTCAGAGTAGCCACTGTTTCCTTGTGTTGTTGTTCTGTTTTCGTACACTGTAGTTTCATAGTTTCCACTGTCTCTTTGTGGTGTTCTTCAATTTTTGTCCCGTGTTGTTTCATTGTACAAATTATCCTAGTGTGATGGGTGTCTAATTTTGTCCCCTGTTGTGTTATAGTATCTATCATCTTGTTAAAATTTATGTCCATACAGTAATTCATATTTGCCTCTTCCTGTCCCCATTTAATTGTTATGTCTTTTATTGATTGATAAACTTGGGGAGATGTGGGGTTAGTTTTGTACATAGTAATATCTCCTGCATTTACATTAAATGTTCCTAATGGTAGATTTGAACTAATGTTTTGGATTGCTTGTGATGCTGCAGGGAAACAATTGCTGAAGTCAACATTTGAAAGCTCTGAAGAATTTGAATGAGCTAAGATGTTTCTGATATATTTCAATTGGGCCAGGCTTCCCTCTAACGATTTATCTGATGGTAGTGGCTCTTTGTCCCATCCTGTAAATGGAGCTTTCAGGCCACAGAGTTTCTGTTGCCGCAAAAGGACAAAGCAAAGTGTGACATCTAAGTCCTTGGTAGATACAACTATCCCTCCCCCTGGAAATAGATGTGTCCATTGTATTGCTGTGATAGGCTTCCCTTTTCCAGGACCTTTTAGTTGAATTAAAATCGCCTGGTTATTCTGCAAAACATCATTGAATGTAGGCCTAGGGGACCCATGGACTGTACCATTCAGTCTTGCATAATGGTTTAGAGTTTCCTGAAAAGCCTTGAGCCCAAAATCATTTATCAAATGCACCAGTCTTGTAAAGTTTTCTTTCTCTTTTGTAAATGGTGAGGAGGCCATAGTTGCATTTATGTCCTTTAATCATTCCAAAATTATTCCGGTTTTCATGGCATATTTCTAACAGCCATGTCCACATAAATAGTAACCAGGAGATTACAAAATAGTCCCATGCTGAATATGTGACAATTATTTAATTGGACCGCTTTAACAACATGCCTCTGAAGCATTGAGAATATGCCTCAAGTATGTGCTCTAGTAATTCAGAAATTGAAAGCTTTTCATCAATCTGAAATAGCAGGAATAATATTAATACATTGTGATAATCATTTTTTTTTTTACAAAATTACATCTGTACATTAGGTTTGGGTTTATTCTATTAAAGATTTAATATAGATTGACAACCAATGCAGAAAATACTGAATCAATATGATTTAATTTGAAACTGGTCAATTTCTGATTATGAAAGTTTTTTCCCATGCCATGTTTACTTTCTTTGAAAAAAAAGGAAATGATGTTCTAATCTTTCAAATTAAAACTTATTTTGCAGAATCATTTACCAAGTACATAGCTATTCAATGTATAAATAAGTCCTGAACTGCAGAACTTCAAATATATTACATATTCATCATCGGGGTAATAACCTATGTCCAGAATTATTGACAAAAACAAATTCTGTTGCTTAGAGTGGGACTAGAAGTAGAACCCATGACCTTAGGGTACCAGCCCATTATTTTTCTTCTGAACTGTCCAAGTCATATGGGAATTCAATATCAGTCATTCTTGGCCTTCAGCCTTGACAGACTTCTAAATTGAGTGCTAAAAAAAGCTTTCGATGTTACTTAGCATTATGTGGACAACTACCCTAATTGAGATAATAAAAAGGCTTTGTATGTATCTCACTCTCAAGCTGCCTTTTGTGTCCCTTAACCAGGGAGGATCTGAATAGCCCTGGAAAATCAAATTCCAGTTAGGTTTAGTTACAACTGGACCAAATTCTTATTTATTGAGTAGTGCTAGAATTCTAGGAAATAATTTTTATTACAGTCATATGTAAAGAACTAGTTCAAATTGTCTCAAAATGAAATATGGAATAACAAGAATTCATATTTTTGTTAAGAATATCAAGGCTTCACTTTTTAATATGACTTCTTCATTTCATTGGTTTTGCCGTAACTTTTAAATATTGTCCAAAATTAATGATGGAATGTATATCATGTAAAATCTTATATTTTTTTAAAAGCAGATGTTGATACTTTGCAAACAATATTAGGTGATGTATTTATATATTTTGTCTAGTATATATAATATTACGATCTCGCAACAACAACAAAATGATGTTAACTGTTTTCTGACTTATTTTTTTGGCCTCAGTTTTCAAGATTTTTATTATTTTTTTTCCTTCCAGACCTAACTTTCAATCAGTATAAATCTTTAATGAATTTTGTTTAAAAAAAAAAAAATTGACCTCTTTTATCCCATTTTTTTGCTAATTTGTACCATCTTAACCACTATTTGGCAAACATTATTCAAATCGATCAATTAAAAAAAAAAATCCATGCTACTCAAATGAACATAATTTTTTTGTTAAGAAAAAATAGCAATATATTTTTCTATGTTTTTACCATTTCCAACATTTTTATCGGCTGTTTGCCAATGGAAAAGGATATTTTGCATTCACTTTGGGAGGAAGACATTTGATATGTTGTTGTTAACACCAATTATAGTACATTAGAACCAATTACATCAGAATCAAAATTTACTCTAACTGGCCTTGTCATTGCCAATATTTGACATTATTTCCAGAAAAAAACTTGCATCCTGACTAATAAACTCAAGTATTTTACTTTGAAAAAAGAAATGTATTTAGTATCTAATAATTGCAAAACTCATTCCTGGTGTCAAGAGTTTTTTACTCAACAGCGGCTGTGCAACTGTCAGGCATACCAAAGCAATTACTTAATAGTGGGTGTACAATTTTCAGTTACCATCTTTCATCTGATGTCCCACATATTTGGACCCTTACATTAACAGAGACTGTAAACATCACTATAGGATCTAAGATTTCACCTCATAAAGAGTTCTATACTTCAGCATTCCCTTCAGATATTTCTTTTGTATTTCGAAGAGCGTAGAGTAACTTTTAAAAGATAATAATTGACCTGTGATGATCTTTACCTGTTTTTTATGTTCAACTGAAAACTGGCTCAAACTATACTTCATGTGAATGATGTTTTTACCACACTTCACTGATGCTTATACTAACTTAACATAAATTCTATATGTCATTCAAAATGGACTGACACACAGATTCTAATTGAATGCAATTCATGTTGAGGGAAAGCTAAATGTAACATTGACAAATTGGACTTCAATGCATCCTTTCAAAGCTATGACTCTCCATGCTCAATCAGATCAGTCATTTATTCTATATGGTTGAAATCTAAGACATCTGTCTAAAAAAATAGGCATATTAGACATAAACAATTTTTTCATTTAGGGACACAACTATCTTCCATCTAAATGGAAAAAAATCCAAATGGAAAATGAAATTAGTGAATTTTTTTAAGTAATTATTATAATACATGTTGGTGTTACGTCTATTCACAAATACAACCAATAACCTATCGTTATTTTACTTTTGTCCACTTTCTTTCCCTTCATGATAATTCATTGAAAATATCATAATCTAAAGCTTTCTGATAAAGAAATGTCCCATTCTACCCATTACTAGATATCATTCTTAATTTTGATGACTTAATTTTTGTTACCAATTTATTGCAATAAAGCCATATGCGGCTCTCTTTCAATTTCATTACTATACAATGAAAACCAGAATAAATAAACTTTCAAACTGATCAACAATATGTTTTGTCCTGCCTGTATATATTGATTTTTATCAATGAACAAATAAAGTTTAATTGACCCACATTTTCATTGGATATTCGAGACTTCTTTATGATGTCATTTTTATGAAAATCTGAATAAAAAGTTCATAGCTTTATCTTAGTATGTGCCATTGTATTCTACTCTTACTACTCATCTTTTACTCAACGTAAACAGTTTAAAGCAACATTGTTTATAAAAGATTTTTTTGATTAGGATTTTCCTTGCTGCTGTTCATGTCAACTCACTGTCCACTTTCTTGTATCAATGTGTATCATGTATTCTTCATTCTTTCTGACCTAAATGTTGTACTGTTCATTGAAAATCAAACTGACTGAACATGTAGACTACATTTGAACAAGTGCTTATATAAACATACCTAAAGACTTCTACTTCTAACCTTGAAGCTTTTTCATCCTTCACTTTTCTGGCGCTGGATGCAGTACAGTTCAGTTTTCTCCCAAATTAGTTGCAGTGTCTTTATAGACCATTACCGCAAAAGTGATACTTTTATGACTCAAAAGTCTGTAAATAAAACAAATTCAATAGAAAAACTTCGCAGGGGAAAACCCTCAACTCATGGACCAATAAGATTTGCAGAAATAACAGTAAACATGTTTACAAGTAGGGTATGTACAAGGGCAGTGCAAAATACCAGATACACTATAGTTTTCTGCAACATTTCAATCACACATGTTGTAAGAGCACAAGTAGACCAAATCACATATCTTATTGTAAAACAATTACAACATACTATTGGCAAAGATATATCCGTCGTTGTCAGAACATTACCAAAAATGTTATCAAAATGATCTTTGATATTCCTAACTTGTTTATGAATGACATGACTAAAAGGTACAATCTATCCTATACTTGTTATCGACAAGTTTATGTTTATACTATATAATTTTACATGTCCACTGCTTACATATTTCTCTATTGTAAAATTAAATGTGCCAAAGATATAACAATTTGTCTCTGCTGTGTTCAAGTATTCAACTATATTCCAATTTATTTTGTATATTACTGTGTATATTAATTTTGTTCTTATATTTTTTTCTCTAAAGATATGTTATACATGTATCTTTAAGTTGAATTAAAATCGCCCAATTATTCTGAAGAACAGCGATAAATGTAATTTTAGGGCACTCATGGACTGTTCCATTCAGTGATCCATAATGGTCTAGAATTTCCTAGAAAACCTTGAGCCCTAACTCATTAATCAAGTGAATTCAGCGACACATACATTATGCAAAAGCCTATTCAAAAATACACTGTTTGCTCAAAATCAAAGTTTGATGCTTGCAAAGGATGGGTCTTTATTATCATAGGTGGTTATGAAGACTAGTACATGTATACCTGTATGGATGAATGGTTTTCTCTTACTATACTGCATAACAGTGGTAGAGGACTGTTTAGTGATATTGCTTATTAATAATAGCCAGGCAATTTATATAGCGCCTTTTTTAATGATATCATCATTCAAAAGAACTCTTTCCCCTATACTAGACAGATATGAGAGACAGGGTGCTGCCGTCAAGTGCTCATGACTTAAACTCTGTCATACTGATTGTAATATGAAGAAACATGATAAGCAGCTGAAAGTATTGTTTTCACCTTCCATCTTGTTCTTTTACATGCCAAGGGATTATGTCTGTGACATGGAGCCTCGGTTTTTCGTCTCGTTCGAAGGACATCTCGAAAAAACCTGTGAACAAATATTTCACTTGAAACTGCCAGGATTCGAACCAGGGACCTTTTGCATGACAAACCAGATTGGAAATAGCAAATTGAACTTGTTAGGCATTGGGCCATTGAACTCTCTTTTGTTAACATGGAACGTTGATTTTTTTCTTTCATTTCTTTAAGTTTAGGCAGTACTATTTATTTCTGTTCTTTAAGGAGGGGGCCCATTCAGCATAGCTGGTCTTCCATGGGACCCTCTATGTGCCATGTAGATGTCTTTGTTATTTTTTGTAAGACTTTCATGAAGAGCCTTCCTCACATGGACCTTTTCAAATCATTCAATTATTTTGAGTAGAGTAATTTTTTGGATATTTTACAGTACTGTTGATGATTTTTTTTAATGATTGGGGTGGGGCATAAAGTCTTTCTCAAGCCTTTAACCTTTACAGGTAGGCTATATAAGAATTTTGGATATTAAGCTTTATAGCTGAATGAATTAATATACATCTATATAAATTACATGTAATGATGACAGATGCAATGCAATTATTCATGGCACGCACCTATTAAATTAAAACATGGCACAGAAAAGTCTCACAAACTAAAAAGATAAATTTTGTGAAACTACTAAAGAAAGAGCAATTAAAGAAATGAAAATTAATGGCTTGAGTTAATTGCGGGCTGACGACCGCCAGTGGGGTAGTTAAACTTAAGTTCTATTGGCCAAACAGTTCCTACTCTACCCAAGCAAAATCAAATATAATGAAATGAAACACTGGTAAAACCAAATTTAATTAAATGATCCACTTGTAAAACAAAACATAATTATCTATTGATGAAACTGAACTAGATAATATTGGCTGGGCCTCGGTGTCGTTGAGGAGATACCACTCATCTCTAAGGCATAGCGAAAACAATTCCTATTTCAACAAATGGTTAACAAGCAAAATGTCAAACAAGAATACAAATTTATTAACTAACAAATAAAATAAGCAACATTATTTCGCCAAAGTATCTATCAATTTTCGTTTTTTTCTTACTTTTATCACCAAAAAATAAACAAGCAATCATGTCAATCCAAAAGAAAAAACAAAGTGTTTGTTAATAATGATCACCTTTTCTCATATCATGATGACCAATAAATAAATAAACAAGCTAAAAGACAACGTTTCTGTTAATGTTCATCTTTTCTCTTTCATCACCGACAAATAAACTAGCAAATTAACAAATGCTTATTTTGTAAATCTAAGATAAGACAAAATGTCTATAATTATGTTCATCTTTTCACAACAATGAAATAAACAAGCACATGAAGAAGCTTTCTGCAAGATTAATTTCGATGAGGGTCAAATTGAACTGTTCGTTGATTGGTATTCTAGGAATGGGTCAACATCGTTCATCGTGAATTGAGGATTGTCAAGCTTCCTGCATTTCGCACCATGAATCGTTTCCCAGAACCGACACCAACCTTCCAAAATATCTCCAAAAGTGTCGTTCTTCTGAACATTGACAGCTTTGTGTGGTAAAACCACTCTCGGGCCTTTTCTTATAGTGATGACCAATATATTTCCTCTGTTTGAGGTATTTCGTCAATGAAACCTTAGCATCCTATCAGTCATGTCGTCTGCTACCACTAGCAGCAGAAATACGCGATGCAATTAGGACGTTGGTTTTGTTTTCGGGTAACATTCCATCAATTCCGATGGTTTTACAAGGTATTTGATAAAATATTTTTTAGGAGGGAGAAATAGGAGCAACCATTCCATAGACCAAGCATCTTTTTGTTTTGGCTAAAAGAGATATTTGGCAGGTAAAAAGCACTATGAAAAAGGACTTGAAACGGAGGTCATACTACGGCGCCTCTAGTGGTTGTTTCGACAAAGTGATTTCCAGGGTTTTTTTTGCTTATCTATCATCTCTTATTATACTATTATACTTGGTTTCAGAATCATCTTCATTTTTATGTCAAATATCTTTTTCATATTCATTCTGAGGGGAAACGAAATATGTAAGAATAAAAAATAAATCAAGAAATGGATATTATTTTTGTACAAATATTCATGGCTTCAATTCAAACAATATTGCAGAAAATATACCATTCCCTATAGCATGTTATTAACTTCAAAAGGGTTTTTCGGAATGTTTTAATATTTTTCTTCTTACAAAAACTTGTGGCTGTTTAAAGTGAAAAAGCCATGTTGGTATTAGTGGGGTAGGAACAGGACATAATTATGTAGAATTGTGCATTTTTATACAGAGGTATTTTCCACATTGTTAGTATCTAGTTCCAGGTACATTTTAAGACGTGGGGCCACGAACATTTCTACATTTCTAAGCAGATGAGAGCAAAAACATGTTCTTTCAAGTGTTGATTTATATCATTCACATAAAATATTGTAAAAAAATCTTTATCTTATGTCGACTGATTCATTGTATAATGTTCTTCATGTTTCTACATATACACTATATAGTAAACTATATATATATTGTTTATAAGATAATGAAAAAGTTCAACAACAACAACAAAATATATGCAGTTTGAATCTTTCTTTTGTTAGACTTTTTTATCATTTTATATAATTATATATACTGTGCTTAAGAAAAGTTGCTTTCAAAGCTATTATATTATATTTATATTGTATAATAGGTATAAAATATGATAGAAATTCTAATTACATGAATACAATGGCTGTAGCCAATATTAACAAGAGCCCCTTTTGATTCAACAGAAGCCAAATAATCATATCAATAATTGAAAATAAACACTTCATGAAAATATAAAATGCATACATGAACAGAATTGAATTAAACCATAACATCAACATTATTTAATTACAGAATGACGTCACACTCAATCATGAAAAAAGCATTGGTTCCAAGTTTTCCTTTAGCATTTACCAAGAAAACTAATGTCATATGATATATCGGAATATTGATATAACTTATATACTTCTATTGATGTTATGAAACATGGATGTTTTGATAAACCATGCAAAATGATGTGGTTATATTGAATACTGTAAGTGTTTACATGTTTCTATTATATTTTGGCTTTAAATTAAATCAGCAATTTTTCTTGGATAATAATGATTATATTGATTTCATGAATACCCAAAATCCTGAATTCATCTGAAAGAGAACACATTATCCATATTTATATATTAGTCTAACAACTATATTATATAATATTAAGGAAAGCCTCGTTATGGTATAAGTAGATTTCGAAACTAGTTCAATTCAAGAGACACACACGCTAGAAAAAAAAGGGAAAGTCAAGAGAAAAAAAGAATTGTTTGATGCTGGTGACACTTGAAAAGTGGTGAACGTTTGTTTTTCTAGTGATCTTTGTTTTGCAATTTCAACAAGGTATGTATAGAACTATTTTCGACTTCTGTACAT
>JAVSBT010082995.1:0-10082 GCA_033118115.1 Pharyngocirrus eroticus
TTTTATTTTCCTCCCTCCTACCCTCAACTAAAATCAATTTCGTTCGAAAAACTAAAAATTAAAAAACTCCTGCCTTACATGTGACTAAAATCTTTTTAGAAAGTGGAGAGAGATTAAATTAATTTTATCATCCAAAGGTTTTAGTTTGTGCAGATGGTGCAACCTCCAAACTTGGGACACAGCTTGGAATGATTAAAACACCACCAGACAGTAATTGCTCAAGGTCGTATGTTGAAGGGGGAACCCACAAATTTAAAGCTGATGGTGTTGTATTTTACCCAAAAGATCTCTTGCCAGGTGAGGTGACAATCCATTATTTATACTTACATTTTTCCATTTTGAAAGGTTGTTAATTCTTATATTTAGGTAATTATTACATACACTCACAATGGGATATGACCTGCGAACCCTGATACGGACATTAGCATGTACTCATCCATGAGAATTCATTAGACACACTGTCCAAGATGAGCAAATGCCAAAGATTCCTAATTTTACAAATGGTTATTAAAATGAAAATGGTAAAAAATGTCATCCACTATATTTTATAAATTACATCATAGAGATACTTTAATTGCTATTTTGAAGAAGAAAAAAATACCATCCCATATTTCATTACGGTACCAATTAACTAACTTGAACCTTTGTGTATCTTTTATTTAACACTAGGGTATTGTGCCCTCTTCCGCCATCCAAATGATGTTTTAAATTATTGTGTTTACATTATACCTGGAAACCCAAAGGTCACACAGGATGACCTCCCAGAATGGCATGAGAAGTTAATGAAAAGTGACCCTTACATCAGCAAAGCTCTTGGAAAAGAATTCAAAATTGAAAGAATGAAAGCAGGTAGGAATAAATGTTGGATTTTGTCTTATTATACAGGAATTTTTACATGCCTAGGCTAGTAGTCTATACTGGAATTAGGCTGGGGCGGTCTTATAAACAGCTGATTTTTTATTTGGTGCAGTAGACATTTTCCCCCCATAAATGGGCAATAATGGTATGAGGAAAATGGAAAAATGTTTCCATGTTACTCTTGAATAAATATTAGCAAAAATGTTATTGGTTCCAAGATTCAGAAGTGAAATAAATAATTCTGTTGGAACAAAGATATTTTTGGGGATAAGATTTCCTTACCTCATAATGTTTTGGGCTTGATGGCATGAGTGGTCACTTGACACTGTATTATCGCGCTCAGGAAATTGTAGTATCTAATTGTAGATTGGGGGTAGCGTGTATCTGAGATTGGTATTTGAATCGAATAAATTACGGCGTGGATTTAAGAATAATGATTGAATATAAAAGTGGACATACAGACTGATTGTCAGATGAATTGGTTGATGGACTGACATGCTGAGGCAGATTAATGAATGGATCTCAAATGATGGGATCATTAAACTCTTACTGTCGTCTTGCTCCTACAAATAATTGGAAAGCTTAAGATAGGATAGAAATTATGAGATTACTAATACTATTAAACTCTTGCTGTGGTCTTTCTCATTCTCAATTGCTCATTCTTGAAGATAAGTTATAAGCTTCATCAATTCATTTACGTAAGAATGACTTATCATGGTCTTTAGTGTACAGTTGATTACTAATACATCAACCAAGATGATATTGTTTCATACTCTTTATACTTTCTAAATTGCAGCAAGTTTAAGATTGGGTGGGGAACCCCTAACTTATGGAGATCATGTGATCATTGTTGGTGATGCAGCTGGCATGATTGACCCAATGACAGGTAGGCAGTTATTTGATTTTGAGGGTACAATAGGAGTTTAAAATATCTTCCTTTGTAATTAATTAAGATTATTAATGAATTTTAAAAATATCAATAAGTTTGAGAGAAAAAGAATATTGCAAAGTTAAGTAAAGCACAGTGTTTTTGTATACATAAATAAAAAACTCCAGACTGACCTGTGCTTATTTTGCATTATTTCTTACCAAAATACATGCTGATATTATTTCTTGATCAACAGTGAGTTTATGAGCAATTATTTTGGTTAGAAAGGATTGCAAAAAAGTCAACCTACTGATTACTCATAAAAAGTTCTCCATTCTACACTGAACGTTTTGGCCAAAACATTTTTTTTTTTTTTTCTTCTTAACAGGGGAAGGCATTCACCATGCTATGGAGGGAGGTAAACTTGCTGCTAAATTCTTAATGGAAGCATTAGATAATGGAAATTACAGTAAACAAGTGATGAAAATCTATCAGCAGAGATGGATGGAGCAGTTTGGTAATGATTTCAAATGGTAAGAATTCATGCTATCAAATATTCAAAGAGTAGGTTAAAGTTTTTTAAAACTTTACATTGAATTTATCTGAATAAATTTCTGTCCATTTCCAGTCTGGTAGTTAGTTTTATTCGCTTTGCAGTCTCATTATTTTTCAAACATGATCACAACACAGAAGCTGTGTGCAAAGGTCTTAACATTGGTAATGAAATAACTTCAGGTTATTAAAAATATCTGTACAGTTCTACTTTAAGTATTTTATTTGTAAATTGAAAGTTCGAAGTTCTTGTTGATGCGTGTTAGGTTAATCTTAGTGCAGTGCCAATATATTGTTTGAGGTAGTATTTGTGAGAAAATATAAGTCTATTTAATCTCAGAACAATTTAAAAACAATGTCTACAACAGAAGATGGAAATTTAGTAATTTCCTAATATGATGCAATTGAATGAAACAAATTGACTGCAAGTGCATATCAAAGAGACACTGTGGCCTTTTCAAATACATGTAGATATTTTTTGTTTGTAGAATATTTTGAAATTTAATACTGTGCTCTTTTCCCTGTCTTAGGTCTATGATGTTCTGTCAGGTTCTGTATAAATTCCCCATCCTACTTGATGCATCAACTGCTGCCTTGAAAAGAAAAGGAGATCACTTCCTTGTCAAATGGGCTGATATCATGACAGGTATTGAACATTTAAATTGGTACATCGTTTTTGAGTAAGTAATGAATAATCTAAACAAAGCACTTATTCTTGTACTTTTTCTAGATTTAAAATCTTGCCAAAACTATTCATTTTCCATTTGCAGGCCGAGTTCCGAAAGAGACCAGAGTTTTCCATTCCAATAACCTATGAATTGATTGTACTTTTGATCAAGAGATTGTTTGGGCGTGGGAAACCCAAAGCAGAGTAGTTCACCAGGAGGATACTGTCTGCCATATCAGACTAAGAGGTCTTTCATCAAAATTATTCAGGAATAAATTTATATTATAAGTGTTTATCTGCAGTATGAGATGATATTTTCCGATTGGATATCAAATTATCTATGATCATGCTTTTGTATTATACAGAATTTATTGTGCCAAAATATAATGTTAAAGTAAACTAAAGCTTCAATGTGATTTTGATACATTTCATTGTCTTTGAATTTTTGTTAAGATATATTATAATGTTTATTGTTACATACTTGTGTGTATTATTTATCCTCTCATATCAATCAAAATTTGAAGAATTCTTCATTCTCTATACAATTTTGATAATGTAGTCTGTTATGATATTAAACCACCGTAACAAAAAGAGAACACTGCAGTTAATAATTATATAAATCATATTGACTCCTAGTTTAAATGGTTGATTCTTTTCTACCTTCCATCGAACACGTCTACAGAACACCTTCTTGTCAAGGAAATTTGAAAGGTGCATCTCTTGTAATGAGATACTTGATAAAGTGTTCTGTGATGTTCATTGCTTAAATGATTTGTATTGATAATCTACTCTGTAATGTTATTCTGTATTATATTTAATTAAAAAAATATATATTATCTATTTACAATATAAAATAAAAATCAAGACACTTTTTTTATTTATAAAATATATACTGTATTATTTCCTTTATTTCTTATAACACAAAATGTTACAATGAAAATACATTTCACATACTAAAAATCTTCTGTCTGAATGTTACTTAATTAATCCCACATTCTCATATTAAAAGAGCTCCAGATATCTAACTGCTATCTCACCAGTTCCTGTAGACTCCAATCATAAACTCCCATATAAGATGATTAGTTCCTGAGAGTTGTCAAGGAAACTAAACTAATTAATTTCCTACATGGCTGTTGGAGACTTTGATGGTGATAGTTCCATTAAAGTAATCATTACTCATTCATTTTTTCACCATGAACTAAAATCTCCAAATACAGCTTTTCCTTTCTCTTTTTTCTTTTTCGCAGGTTGGTCTAAAATGTCATCGTTCAATGTTCTTTTTCTGAAAGATAAAACATGGATATTTATTATCATATCTGTCTCATGCAGATGTAAGGACCAATATAAGTTTCACAGAAAGCTCCAGGAACTTCAAAACTACTACCAATTACGTATACTTTATAATTGCAAATTGATAGCAAAATAAGATCATCTTTATAGAATATTAACTTATATAAGTTCTGTCCCCCCTGTGATCGATCCCTAAATCTGTACTTACTGTGCAACCGAGTTGATATATTTCCCTACTCCTGACTTGAATACTTTTGGTCCTGTTTCTTTAGGTTTGACCACTCTAGCTTTATTAGCAGTTATTTTTGCACTTTTTTCTTGCTCCAGCGCCTCTTCTCTTTCCTTTTGTAACTGCAAATAAAAAGAAACCAAAGTTAAATTTTTGTGGGGATTTCTTTTTGTTTATTTGTAAAAATGAAGAAAATCTTAACATTTTGTTGTTTTGTATTGTATTTTGAATTAATATACCTGTTCATCTGCCTCTTCAAATGGATTTACAAAAACTTGAGCACTTTCAAATTTGATATCCTCCTGCAAGTAATAAGAAACCAATCACACATGAGTTCATGGATTATTTGAATCTTTCGTCACATTTATTTGAATATTGTGTATACCAAGAACTTTGAATTATTCAATCTCATTCAATAAATATGAAAAAAGATATCATATAAAGGCATCTCACTTACCACTGGTTTGTCTTTTTTATTTGTTTTTATTGATTCCATTTTGTCTATAGTTTCTAAGCCTCCAACAACCCTAAAATCAAGTAAAATACATGTAACTTTTACATGTCTTAATTTGTGAAAATACTAAAATAAAAAATGCGAGACCAGAACAAACTTTAGAAATGTCAATGGTCTCTTGAAGTTAAGAGTGTTTAAGACAAATTATACTTATTATTATTGATGATATATGGATCAATTACCTCCCAAACACAGTGTGTTTACTGTCTAAATGCTTGCAAGATCTATATGTGATGAAACTGCAAATACATCAAAGAAAAAAAATCTATTAGAATTGTATAAATGAAACAAATATGAATATATGAATGGCAATAAAAAACAACTATCTTTTGAAAAAAAAATCATTTATATACAGCTGAAGTGGTACAAGAAAGTCACTCACAACTGTGATTTGTTTGTGTTGGGTCCAGAGTTTGCCATGCTCAGAACTCCTCTCCCAGCATGAGTTAAATTGGTCTTGATTTGATCGTTAAAAGTACCACCCCATATAGATTCCCCACCAGTTCCTGTTCCTGTAGGATCACCACCTTGAATCTAATAAACAAAACACCAATGCCGATTAATATTTCAAACAAAATTAAGAACATAACAGGATACTTTTCATTCCAAATGTGTCTGAATACACATGTTTAGAGGCATCATTAATTTCTAATATTTGTTTGCATGTCAAACATTCTAACCCTAAAATTTCACATAGTCACATGTGAATCTTTCATGGAAAATACAATGACAAGTCCATCCACTATCATCTAAAAATGTGTATGTTTTCGTTGAATGATATTGATATTGGGAGCAAGCCCATTTGTAAATCTCAAAAACTGCAAATCATTTTTTAAAAATGTGATTACATGATGTAATTAAACTTTTGTTTATGATGTGACAGGTACTTTCCTGCTCACTTACCATGAAATTTCTAATAGATCTGTGGAATATTGTTCCATTGTAGTATCCATTCATGCAGTGCTTCAAGAAATTCTCACATGTTTTAGGTACCTGTCAACATAAAAAAGAAAAGGAATGAGCATACATTGGAATATTTCCAGTATAGTCCAAAGTTGAAGTAATTATGGATTCACTATCCATGTTGAGTTGAAATTCTTGGGCAAATCTCTTCTCATGAAAAAAAAACCCTCACGCACAGCAAGGAGATATTCTTTAACAAAATACATTGTGCTTACATGATCTGAATGAAGTTCCAAATTCAATGATCCACAGCTTGTCATGATTCTCAAGTAGGTTTTTTTCTTTATTCTCTGGTATCTGATCACATCCTCATCAATTATAGCTGATAAAAGTAAAAGAATCGTATAGTTTAGAAAATAATTATCACAAGCTACTGCAATCCAAATATCTGTCTTCCTAAACAGGTTTTTATGAGACTGAAACTACAAATACAAATGAAAGTCACACTCCTATAAATGTAATTTTAAAAAGATATTGGAAATTACGTCAAAATGTTGTAAAGGCACAAGCTGTTTGGTTTCAATATTATCAATATACCTGTTTCTTGAGACGTAGTTCGCTCCATGGCTGTTGATGTAAACGA
This sequence comes from Pharyngocirrus eroticus, assembly GCA_033118115.1. Classification (NCBI taxonomy): domain Eukaryota; kingdom Metazoa; phylum Annelida; class Polychaeta; family Saccocirridae; genus Pharyngocirrus; species Pharyngocirrus eroticus. Next base: position 6,525 of record JAVSBT010082995.1, read on the forward strand.
TGCTGCTACTCTTCCAGAAGAATAGTGAGCCTGAAGAGAAACCATGATGAGGGTCAATTCTGGCATATTCTTGATACTAAAGAAGACCATTTATTTACATTGCCTGGGTGAAAACTACTATGACTCTTGAAAAAGAGCAAACTACTGTTATTCATAAAGTCATTACATAATATTTCCCTTATTTGAACGTTATGACAATGATATGGCACAAAAAAAAAAGGGTCATACTCACTGCATTGATTGAATCTGCTTTTCTTCTATCTTCAACTTTTTTTTCCTTGAAGTAAAAATGAAAGAATTTTCAATTCAACTTACATTTATATACTTTATCTACTTGGCACAGATTTTGGATCGATTTTAATTCACAATTTTTTTCCCATACTCACTGGTGCTACATAGTCTCTATCTAATTCATCAAGAACATCTCTTGTCTCTAAATTAACATTTTTCAGGTGGTATCTCGTACTCTTTCTTGCTTCTTCCTCCTCTAAAAGAAATAAAAAATAAAAATTTGTCTAGAAAGAAGAGATATTCTTTTGAGTCTCAATAATTATGTGTCTTTCTTTGGATTTGATGTATAAAACTCCATTCACACATAAAATATAGATTCTTAAACAAGTAATAAAAAATTGAAAACGCAAAAAGACACATTTCAATTAAAACCAAGAACATGAATTGATCGAGGAGTTTGTGGTATCAAATAATAAAAAAGAAAACAAACTCCTTGCCGTAATATAAAATCATATTTTGGGTTTTGTCCTGTTCTCAAAATAGCCTAACATACCTTCATCTACCATCTTGAGATTCTTCTTGATATGAAAGAAATTGGCAAAATTGAATTTGTCCAAATTAGTTGGGTCTTGAATGGTGATGATATCTTTTCTTACGAAGGGTTCATCTGTTATCAAATCCTTCCAAAAACTTGCTTTAATATTCAGACGCTCCACAGCCTGAGGTAGTATAAGAATTAACCATTTAAAAATAAAAGTATGGACCTGAACTTAGATCAGATTGCAATCTCACTCTAAAATCATACAATTAAATGTAAAGTAGTAAGTAGATATCTAGTTCTTATTTTTTACCTCATAACTGAATACGTTTCCAGTGGTTTTGACTGCTACGATGTGTGTATTTTCGTTGTACACCCTAAAAGTGACAGGGCAATGGTACTGATCTAAAACCAAACAAAATGTTACAGTCATCAAATAAATACTAAAATACTAAACTTGTTATGATCGCAACCAACAGGGATTGCTAACATACAGATAAATGCAAAATATATTAGCTAATATACTTTGCATTTATCTGCTAGGAAAACATGAAAGGGCAATGCTAAGGAAATAGCAGAGAACCATAAATGATAGCATCATTGTATATTATAATCGAAATTGATGACACAATGTTAGTAATGCAAAATAATAACAGAGTTCCCCCACCTTTTGAATTTTTGTGAAACTGAAGTTTGGTCAAATCTTTGGCTGTGATTTTCTGCAACAACAAAAAATAAGGGGAAAAAATGAGTTTTTTGCTGCAAATAGTTTAAAGTCCTATCAAACCATTGGGATATGTATTACAATTATAACATTCACGTGACATAGCTTGTTTCCTATTCACAATAATAGGTTCAACATTGATTTAGGTTTTTGACAGGTAAACAGGAAATCAAAAAGAATTAAGAAAATAAATTAAAGTAAAAGATTTAATTAATAACAAGTATTAGTAAGAAGTGCTTACCTCTCCATTGACAGGGTTGATTCCATATTTTTTCAAAAATGGTAAGATATTCCTTAAATCAGAAATAAAGGGTTGAAAACAATTTTAATGGTCTGTCCTTATGGTGTTACCACAAGCAAATACATAATATGTAGAGGAGAATTGAAAAAATTTATTCATGATGATACTAGGAAATCAGAATAATATTTTAACCTGAACTTGTGATAATATAACATCTTACCCATTGTAATTATTTTTAATAATATGTTATGTAAAGAAATTGCTTGGAGAACTGGCATGAATCATTGGGTGGATATCATAAATAGCAGATGGACAAAGATGTTACCACATTGGAAAAGATTATGGTGGTTAAAACTTACATCAGATCAAATATGACCCCCTCTTTGGTGCAATATGGATGTTCAAAGGGCTGCATTGACAAACTGCAACAGTCAAAGGGCAGCCTTCGAAACTTAGCCTTGTCCTTTGAATCTGCTTTCTTTCCTCCATAGTAGGTACTCCATTCTGTGCATGTCAAATATCTACATTGAAAATAAGAATAAATATCATTGCTTTGCCCATGATTAAAAGAACCCCATACAAAATAATGTTAATTCGACATCAAAATAACAAGTCTTGTTACAAGATGATCTGTTATAAATGGCATATTTCTCTCTCTTTAAATAAACATTCTAGTGTTATAATTACACCAATTATATTTGAAATGTGTATGCCAAGTTTTAAATTGAAAATGACTTACAGTTTATCCTTTTGATGCTGTTTCTTCCCCATTTTGTATTCGTTTAGCTTGTGTATTCACTCTTTATTTGTTATACCGGAAGTCAAATTAAAATGATATGGTAAAACACTGAACCCGACCCACCCGTTTACAAAACAGGAAGGATATCTTATCCACAGTAGCTGGCTCGAACTTCGAAGACAAACAAATCCTTCAGGGTACTTCTCCTTCTGTCTTAGTATGAAAATTATGATTTAAAGATATTTTATCTATTATTTTATCATAAGGATATAGCTGTTTAAGGTGATAACCAGCTCTTTGCCTACTAATTTAGTCCGTGTTTATGCAATCATGTTAATGAGAGTTCACTGTTTTAGTGTTTTTCTGTTTGACATTCTTTTTCAGAATCTGACAGAGAGAAAATTTTATGGAATTTTTAACCTGAAATTTTAAGATTGAAGAAGGAATCTTATTCCTTGGATATATCCAAGTCCTTGTTGATTATAAAAATATGCTGTAGAAGTACACAAAAGACGTTCACCCAGTCTCATTTGAGAATATAAAGATGGGAAAAACGTGCAAGGTTGTAGTCTGTGGACAAGCAGCAACTGGGAAGACAGCAATCTTAGAACAACTTATCTATGGGAGCCATCATGTAGGAGGTGTAAGTACATTTTTGTGCAATATTCAGGGAATTATTTACCTTGAGGCTTGATTGGTATAGTGATTTGCAACACAAAAGTGTCAAACTGCTATGCAAATTTCACCAAATTTCACATTACAGAGATACAAAGTGCTATGCAAAATCATAAAAGTGCTAATCAATTTTGAGTAGCCAAATTATTCCCTAATATTATAAATTACATATTTTAGATTTAGTCAATATAACTTCATCGTTGAATTCCTACAGGGAATAAATATTCAGTTCAATTTGTACATTTTTTTCATCGAAATACTGTAAAACTAAAACATCATAAATCTAACAATTTAATTTAACCTTTTGTCTTCATAAGTACATGTATAAGCATAAACAAAACCATAAAGATACCATAGTAGCATGTCATTGATAATAGAGCTAAATGCATTTTTTGTGTACCATCATAATT
>JAVSBT010083106.1:0-10946 GCA_033118115.1 Pharyngocirrus eroticus
TTCTAAATCTCAACTTCTAGGATATTTATCATGGGTACACATGCATTTCCTTTGCAGCTTAATGGTCTATGATTAAAAAAGCAAGATGAGAAGAAGTAAAAGCAAAGACAGTTTAAAAGTTTAGGATCATTTTAATGAAATGTGATTTTAACATTATCATTAATAGCTAACATGATCACGAGGTAGAGCTGGGGTGAACATTTTTCTACCTCATTTTTGGAATAGAAATGTCCTTTATGCATTTTCTGCATGTATCGTGTTTGTTCATTCTGAAAATACTATTTCTCACTGTAGATAAATGGAAGAATTTGCTGCATGTATCATGTTTGTTCATTCTGAAAATGTTGTTCCTTTATATAATACTGTAGATAAATTTGGATACATACATTATAGTATTGCTTGTTCTCATCCTGTGTAGGCCCTCCCTCTATTTTTATTGTTGGTATACCCTTGTGTATCACAAGTAATATTTGATCAACCCTCTAGATTAAAAGATATTATACAAACAATCATGCAATTGAATAAATGAATCGACAAGGAATTGTGGAATAAATTGTTGGTAAAAGGTATTTATCTAGGTCTTTAAAGGTTTTTCAGTATGAATATTGTATCCGATCTAGAACATATAAAGAAATCCATATCCAGAATGAAAATATTGACTCTCCCACTCACCCATAGACTTTTGTATAGATCACACTGTTAGTAATTATAAAAAAAGGGTAATTTGTATATAGGGAGTTTTTTTTCTGCTGCCAAACCTAAATGAGTTGGTCATTCCTTCTGGAGGCTGCAGGGTTTGATTGCATGCCTTTTTTATACATGTATAATCTGATTTACATGTTTTTTGTATCTATGACCCCCTTTTTACATTGTTATTCATGGTCAGACAATTTGTAGGACTGGTTGTTGGCTGTGGGGTGCCTGAATTAATTAATAGATCCGCTGTAGGCTAAAACGCTTTTCATTGGCTATTCTCGATGAATATCAATTGCTTAACACTTTTTTTAAAAAATGGTGCAAATATGGACATGTAACTTCTTTGTAGTTTTCTGTTTCTAACTGAAAATGTATATTTACAAGCCTACAAAGTTTTTGCTTGATCTTGTTGCCTAATTAAGACATGGAAGGGAAATTTGAAAGAAAAGAAGTTTGACAGTTATGAAAAAATGGATCAGGTGTATCCATCTACCAGCTAATCAATTTTTGAATGGCTTTATAAGTTAGACTTAGAGTCAGTTATACATATAGGCATCTCTGAAGTGGTCTTGTGCAATAGGTTTTGCTGACTTGCAATTTATGAACCATGTACCAACATAAAATCTGATGTATCTTTTGTCAATGATATTGGCAACACTGGTGGGTGGATATTTACCCAGCAAATACGTCCAAGGTATATACATTGATGTTAAGGATTTTAATAGAAGTTTTAGTGTTGAAATGTAGCAGATTTTATGGATATATGTGTTATAAATATCGAAAAAAAAGAAAAAAAATCCAATAAAAATCAAAATGATAGCCAACCCAAAATGGAGCAATTAACACATTCATAAGGTGGATACTACAATACCTGTACGTGACTATGCATGTTGATCAATTGTGATGGGATTTGTTGCTGAGATTTATAGGGTTAATGTATTCCCACTGCTTATTCTCTCAAGTCATAATGTATTGCGCAATTTCTATTTATTGCCAGAGTGATGTAATATAATGTTGAGATTACCATAACTCTTGTGGCTGTCTTGAAATAACTTATATTATACATGTACATTCATTTTTTATTTTTTTTATTTTTGTCTTTATAGGTCTAACAGTTTTTAACACTCATGGAAGACTGATTCTCCATAGCTTGTATTTACTCTACAATGAAATTACAAGTAAGTCATTGTCACCTTGCCTTCCAGCAGCAATTATATGAATAAGCCCCTTGTGAATTACGTCATTACAGCATCTCTCTTTGAGGTCCACTAATTGTGACCAACACTGTAATTGAAAAGGTTTGATTACAAGAGATGAAGGTTTGGGTTAATGAATTTGTAGTTTCTAGCAATTTGCTTAATTTGATGATGTTGCAATTGGTAATTATATGAAGATATCGGTCTGCCCCATGACAATTTGTTCTACTGAAATCATCATTGTTTGTTACAATTTTTCATAAAAACTTTAGGATTTTGTCTCTTCGGATTTTGTCCCACAGGATTATGTCTGGATACCTCCTAAAATTTAAATATGCTATAAATGTCACACTTGGTGTATAGTCTTTTAATTTTTGTTTTGGTGCAGAATTTTGCTATTTTTGTAAAAAGTATGTACTCTATGAAATATTGATATGAGGAAATTTGATATTTCACTCAAAAGCTGGTTTTATTTTTCATAAATGGTGTCAAAAATGAATCATCATCATAATTATAACATCTCTTATCTTTTCTAACATCAGTGAAAGTTTGACATTGTTTCTGACAAAGCCTATCTGTTTGCAAGTGTATCAGACTTCAGCGTGGATTTTCAAAAGTTGTTTTCTTTTTAGTCAATTTAAAAGCACGCCATACTGTGTTAGTAAAATCCTCATGGTTGTACAAGGTGTGTAACTGTGAATGGTTTGGGGACATTTGACAGTTAAGTGTTAGTAATGACTGAGATTATGTCATTGACAGCATTTTATTGTCCAATACAAAATGTACTTTGTATCAAATGCTTTGTGTTATCTGATGAAAGAGTCTTGTATACATGTTCACCTAAATGGTGATTGACCTAGGTGGGATACAGAAACTACACTGTATTGTTGATGTTAATGATGGCTGCTTGTGGTGATTGGTTTGTCTTTACAGGGTGTCCCCCCAAACATTGATGAACATGAAAATAAAATAGAAACATTTACAATGTGCCAATATCCATTTGCAATGCTCATGGGTGCAAATTAACAAAAAATTAACAGTTTTACAGCCTTTTTTAATTTGGTTTAAATCCGAAGAATGGAGAACCTCACAGATCTTTGTATGCTACTAGCATGCATTAAATAAGTAACCCGTCTGATACAATGTCTTCCATTTGACTTTGAGTCAAATCCTTCTGTTTTGAGAATTTTGGAAATGCCTTTTAAATATTTGAAAGTGTCATCCGTAGTACTGTTACCCATATTTGTATATGTATCAATACAGACAATGCATCCATTTTTTTTACTTCATGAACTACAGTCATATAGAATTGTTTCAAAAATGTGAGCCATATTTTTGACGATTAATTAATTTTCTGGCAAGATCATAGAATTTCACTCTGACTCAGTTTCATCTCATTGCTATCATGACAAGTACCTAAGTGGTTACAGTTTTCTTTGAGAGCTACATATAGTGCTCAAGAGTTTTCATTTCAAGCCAATTGCTTATCATAGTTTTTAGCTTGATAATGATATGTTGTTTCACGTGATGATCATGAAATTGTCACCTGCCCTATATCTGCAGATTTATATAATTGCATCATAAAAAAAGCATGGGAGGATTTGACTTTCATAGACTAGTGTATTAACACAAAAAAAATCACAAAAATTAGACATATCAATAGATATTGTATATCGTGATCTACAAAAATAATTATCACCACCTGAGGTGAAAAAGAAGTGGGAAGTTGATATCTCCATTTCAGTCCAGCAATATTCAAAAGCATCTTGAAACAGAAGATTGTAGATTATGGTATTTTCAAGATATTGAATTTTTTAATTTGATTTGTTGGTATCAAGATTCTAATAATTAGTAATCTATTAGTAGTAGCCGGAGCTATACATATAAAAAATTCGTTGTTGTGTCTATTTAAGGGCCTATTAGGAGAAAACAGAAGTTGTTTATTTTTAATTCATAAGAATGATTAGTTTCTAAATTTAGGATATGTGTGCTTGACAGTAATGATAACAGGTTTTGAATCATTTGATAAAAATAGCATCTATAGTTCAGTTTGGTTCAGCTAAGATGACAAGAGCAGCCTGTTTTGTCTTAGTTTGTCTGAAATCTCTCAGTTTAAAGCATTTGCTAGCTAGCTTAACCAAATATGTCTATATTTTTCCATTTTCTTTTATGAAAATGTGGGTTTTTTTTAGGGAAATTTCTATAATGATTAATCAGTGTTCATTGTTTTTTTAAAATTCAGTTGCATAGTAAATTATCATGATAGAATTGAATCAAAAATACCCATAGACTATAGATATAAAAGCCTCCTACCATTTAAAAGACTTGGTAACTTTAACAGTCCCCCAATGAGACATATAAAGGAATTGATATGCCCCATACAAAGAGAAAAAAATACCCCCAGGAGACCTGTTATTTTTGCAAAACATTCAACTTCTCTGTAAAACTCACATAGACGGAAAGCAATAGTCAGTTCAGATTATTTTGTGTCAGAGGGAAAGGTTTGCAGTTAAATTTAAAAAGTGAGAAGCCAAAGATTTGTAATGTGGGACTAAAACCAGTCCTATGTCCTATATCTTTATCAAACACCATGAATAAGATATATCCAGATGGATTTGTGTTAGAGAATGGAGGAATATTCAAATTATCGCTGCAGCTAATTTGGTCTTGATGTCTTGATTTTTCGTTTTCTTTGGCAAGTTGTGTATTTTGGGCTTTTTCTACTGTTGACTAAACTGCCTCAGTATATCTGTTCAAGTTAAAAATTACCACTGTTTGTGTTCCTGATGGATTATTAGCATGACGGAAAAGTTCAATTTACCACAGGGTCATTGAACTTGTTAAGCTAAGCATGAACACTGCATCAAACATTCATATGTGATTATGCCATGAATTACAGGTAGTTCATGGTCCAATACAAGATCAAATTGTAATTTAACTTGATATTCATAAGGTCAAGGTCATTAGCATTTAAGGTCAGAAATATCTGGAAAAAACATGTGGAACCAACCATGAACCTTATCACATGACTCTTAAATATAAAAGAGATTTAAAAACTATAACCCTGCTGGCACAAGATCGCTAGAGTTGGAGGAACCTAGTGGCTGCATCATCTTAGAGGGTATATGGCAGCCGTCTAATAGTAACAAATATAAGTCAAGGTACAGTCCTACAGATGATTGTATCAGTGACATTGTCAGTAAAACTCCATGGTCTGTATATGAATTATAATATTAGAGACACTGGAATTTTCCCCCTATCTATAAGCCCTTATGCAATAGTGGAACAAAATCTTATGTTTACACCTCCATGGAACAATTTGAATGCAAAATGAAATTAAAGCTATATGGATGGGTTTGCAAATTTAGCCCAACTTATACTAGTCAGAGTATAAAAGCAATTATGAATCATGCTCTTATCATAGCATCATAATTTGCTATTGCTAAATTCTTGGTGCATCCTCTTACATTAAAATTGAGATGAATTTAATAAAGACAATTTCCTGTGTTACCTTCAATAAAGGACGTTATTTTTTAAATTTAATGCTAAAAGATGAAAAAAAAATGACAAGAAATTTGATTCTGAAACAAAATTCTGAAGACAAATTACTAGTAAGTGTCTTAATACTCACGTGAACTGGGAACTTGATTTCCTAGCAATTAAATTTCATAGCTATATTAATGTCTTTAATTTTCTATAATTTTTGTGTAGATTTTTTTTTTTTTTGCAAGCAGTGTGCAGTGGTCAATTTTTCAATACCTAGCATGCTGCCTGAACGCCTAATTTGAATTTCAGAAAGGAAATATGTCTTATTAAGGGATCCTGATTGGTTCCCTCATGATATGTCACTATAGTTTGATCTAAAATGATATAAATAGAGGACCTTATGTTATGGGAGTGATAAGGCCATTCCAAAATGATTAATTGGCATAAAAATATCAATCGCAGAAAAAATGACCTGGCTGCATTCATCGTCCATGTACCAACTAGTCAATTTGGATGATGAACTAATTAAAAAAAAATGAATATAATAATGATAAAATACTTCTCATAAGTAAAAAAGACATATATTAAAGCAAATTTGTAAACACTAGTGAAAAGCACAGTCGTGCCTTTGTCGGATACAAAGGCCACGGCTAAAAAAATGCGATTTATTGGTAAAAAATACTTTTGGGTCTAATCTATTGACATATTCCAGGAAATGATGACTAGTGCCAACATTTGAAATGATAAAGCATGTGTTGTAGAGGGGACATCTTACTTGTACAAGTGAGGCAAAAAGAAAGATTCCGTTTCAGAGCCCTGATTTGTTTTCTTTTTTTGTTTGCTGACAATAACAGAAACTGTATTGTCTCTAATTTACTGGTGTCTAAAATGAGGAGTTTACTGTACTGCCATGACCTTGGAATTTTAGCATTCACAGAGGCATATGTCCCATACCACTTGTTGGTCTTTTATAACTCCATATATATTGGTTTATAATATGAAGTAGTGGAGATCTATAACATCCTTAAAGGTCTTTCCCCTTGAGTTTTGCATTTTTAATAAATGCCAAAGGTGACCTTGTCATCCTTGGCTTTCTAGGCTACTTTCTTAATTTGATAAATTGTAAGCTTTGTTTTATATAGCTACATAATATTGCAGATTTTAAAGGCTTTTGTTTGTGAAAAAGATCAAAATATTTCATAGCTGCTTTGGTGTCTGTATTGTTGCTAGGGATAATGTTTTAACCTTTTAAGAACAATGTAGATTCAAAAATTGGATGGTAATTGTTATACATATGTTTGGCTAATATCAATAAGTATTTTGACCTTTACCAGAAGACAATAATATCTAAAACATAAAAATGGAAATTGGCCTTAAACTGTCTGAGGTTGCTTCATGACCTCTCATAAATTTTAAAAGAGTATTACCTCATAACCAAGTTTAAAAGAAAAGAAAATGTTCCTGAGGCCTGGTTGAAGAACGCAACTGACCATTTTTTTCACGATTGACATTTATTTCTTCAATAACAACATCAAGCAATATCATTGTAGGCTTGTAAATATATCTTTTCTGTTAGAAATAGGGAACTAAAAAGTAATCACTTGTACAAAACAATGTTTGTGCATACTCCACAGAAATAGGAGCACATTGCTTTATTGCATCGTTTCACCACAAAAGGCTGAATGAAGTCTGTATTGGAATGGCCTATTGTGATACATACATTTAGTAGTCAGCTGGTTCTGGAGGATAGTCACTTTTCTTAAATACTGTATATGCTATGATGATTACCAACTGGTGTTAATGTCAACAAATAACCCAAGACCTAATGACAATAAAAATATTACCCATTTATGAGATATTTGCTTTGTCCGCAGTTTCAAATATTGCCATAACTGCTGTTTGTTATTGCTTTTGAAATTTTAAAATCTTTCTTCTAGGGACATAGGGGCATTTTGCAAAGTTGATACTTGGAATTTGTCTAGTGTTAGATGTTGTCATATTTGTCCAACATTATCTTGGACTTAGCCATATATAGTTTTAGCTGTGTTGATAGTAGTAATTAATTTTATGTTATCATTATGGTTAACCTATATCCTCAGATGTTTAAATTTGTACAATTGTGAATGTTGTCATTGTTGTGAAAACTTCTACTTTGAATACTTTGATGTCATAATGGATTTAAAAAATGTGTCTTATTACACTTTTGGAGCTTCAAAAACAGATTTTAAAATTCTCAAAATAGAATTAAGTTATGAACATAGAGGGCTTTACAGGACTTCAGTTTTTATTTGTTTGTTTTTTAAAGGATTTTGAGCCATGATCACATAGAATTTTCTTTTGCTTTGTTTCAGTAGATTGTGAAAAAAGACCGACATTTCTAAATTGTTTGTCGCAATTATTTTTAGATGACAAGATGGAATTTATACAATGAAATTATTTGAAATGTCTCTCATGTAGGCTTTACACCTAAAAAAACCTCTTTGAAAATATTGGGTTTTTGCACTAAATGGTCTTAAATGCCCTTGATACACATTACTTTATTGAAAAAGATTAAGTCATCCCCTTAGGAAATAAAAAGTCATAAAAATGAAATGCGGAGCAACTTGGAATTTCATAAATCATTAGTACTGATATTATATTTGATATAGGGGTGTATCAGCCTTTTTGATTATGTGCTTATGGCACGTGCCTTTGTAACTTATAATAAGAGGTCTTGAACCTACATCATAAAATATCTATAGACACCAAGCAAAACAAACCCCAAATATGTGAGCTATGCATTGACTAACCATGCTTAATGAAAGAAGTAAAAAGATTTGAAATTAAAATTCTAAAATATTTATAGAGGTGAAGTAAGCTTTGTTATAAATTTGCTTGTGTGTTCTAATGAAGTTGTGTGGGGCTTTGATGTGGTGATTGGTTTGGCTTTGGAAATATTGAATGGTTCTCCATTAATGCTAATTGTGCTCTTCAGTCGTTGGCAGAACTTTTCAAGTCTGGCCGTCTGATCCACTGTCCCTTTAAGTAAAGCTATTAAAGTCCATCAGGCCGGTGCTTATACATCAGGCCGGTGCTTATACCCGGTTTCTGTAGCACAAGTGACTGAGAGCTTTTACTGCCTCTGGACAGGATGCTAGTCTAATGTAGGTTACTTTCCCTGAATTTTCCTGATACCCATTTGGTTTCCTTGGTGAAGAAGGGAAATTGGGTCTAAGTATCTGCCAAGGGCACAGACATGGCGTAAGGCGGGGGATCGAAACCTCAACCTTCTGATCTCTCTAGGCGCATGCTTTGTCACTGAGCCACCAAACTCCCATGCTGTCCCTTTATAGCCCTGTGAAATGGTATGTGTGTATTGTCTTGTCTCACTGGTACATACTTCTATTTTGGTATTAGTTGATTTGTTTTTATCCGTCTTTCATTCATTGGTCAAGTCTCTGGGGTGGCAAGTATGTGACCTGTTGTACAAATCTGACACTTTGTGTAGTAAACTGTCTGGTTGAATAGAGAGATTTACTACACTGAACTGCCAAACTGAAACTTTAACAAATCCTGCCTGCATTTTCATGATTTTCAAAAAAGTTTATAGTTCATTTCGTCCTATTCTAAAGGTTGACCATTGGTAACAGGGAACCATTTAGAATTTCTTAACTACCTGTCCAGGTAGCATGTTTATTGATAAAATGACTAATTTCTACTGGACCTGCTGCTACTTTAAAAGTCTGGTCTGCTGGTCTGGTGCTTATACCAATCACTTGGTAACATAGGATTGGGGTCTTCTGAAGGTTTGTAATATTTAAAATAAGCAAATGCCATTGAACTTTAGAAGAGAAAGTTCTCAATGAAAAAGGGCAATGTTGTTTTGTCCTAGTTTGATACCTATGATTATGATATACTATAATTGACATGAGTATACTCAGTACAATGTAAATGTCAAGAAGCCTGAAGAATATCTCTTCATTTTAATGCTTAGGTATAAGGAAGTACACAGATTTGAACTGTCAGACCTTTCACCATGATCTCTAGGCGGTTTTTAACCTATTTCTCTAGGCGGTTTTTAACCGCCTAGAGATCATGGTGAAAGGTCTGACATTATTTCAAAGATTAAAATCTTTGAAATAAGGAAATAAATTACAGTGGAAACTGACTGTGAGAGATGTACATCACCTCTACAATCAGCATTTTAATCTACTCTTTTGTCATTGCATAGCCAGGACTTGTCACCAATTCAGGGATTGAAGCCTGGAAGGGACTTACCCTTGGTATCAAGCAATCTGGTCTTGGTCATATTTTGTAGATTGAGCAAAACAATTTTGAAAATGAGGAAAACAGTTTTGTCTACTATTACAAAGCCTTGAAGGAAGAAGAGGTTTTGTAAAAAAATAGACATCAAAGAGTGCTGTTTGTGTAAATAGTACATAAGCTTCCTCTCTACATATTTTTTAAGTTGATAAATATTAACTTTTGAGAGTTTATTTTATTTTTATTAGTATTATTTATTGATTTTTATCTTTGAAGGGGGGCTCCTTTTGAGAAATAGGTTATTATCTACATGTTTATTTTTTTAGCGTAAACCTTGAATTGAAGATGACCTCAGTACAGAGGTCTCTCAGTAAAGCAAGTGTTTGTTCTGAACCAATAGGACATATAAAGGTGTTGACTTCCAAGAACTATATTTCACAGCAAGTACAAGAACTAAATGATACACTGTAGTGTCTGGTAGTTTATTAAGCCAAACATTTATTTCTGTGAACCCTGCTAGATCTCTTAAGAAGATTAAGGGATTATCCTGTTTTCATATGATTTTAACAAAGTTATTATATAGCAGAAGTATGGTTTTCTGATTATATTGCCATAACTGGGTGGTCAACATAAGTGTTAAAGTATTCCTTTTGATCTTAGTTTGTTGTGGAATTTTATTGTCTCAGCTAACCACATTTATGACAAGAATGTTCTAATGCTTGATACATAAAACATTCTTGTATTTGATGGGCAATTGGCCTTTGTGACATTTTTGTTACATAAGATAGGAAACATTGGACCACTTAACATATCTATGTTAAACACTCCAAGATGATGGCTGCTGCTGTTTCTTCTCTGGTAGTTGTCTTTGTCTTCAAAGGTCTTTTGTCTTAAGGATCACTGTTCATTATACTTAGGTTAAGCTGTACATTTTGATTCAGAGAGTGAAGGAACTCTTGCACAGGTAGGTCTGCAACTTTTGTACAAAGTAATAACATTTTAACTTTGGATATTATATTGTCTGGTATTCATGTGAAGTAGCTCAGTAATTTTTGATTTGAGGTCAGATATTATGTATCCCTGAGGTTGCAAAGCTTAACAGTTCAACATGAAGCCTATACCTAAGAAATAGATACAAAAAAACAATGTCATGATAAATGTCTTCATGTACTGATTTCAACAGTGGACTCCAGTTTTTATAAAGGTACGCCATTCTTTTTTAAACTTCAGTGTGAAAGGGTGAATTTCAAAGAATCATCGATCTTACCCCCACCAGTACAAGTTTTATTGAATGATAAAGCGATAGACTTCCCACTTTGAAATGAT
>JAVSBT010083217.1:0-13710 GCA_033118115.1 Pharyngocirrus eroticus
TAATAGTGGCCTGCTTAAAAAAAAATATGATTAATCATAACTTTTTGTCTTGAAATAATGATGATTAGCCCAATTTTTAGAATACAGAATCTGTCAATGCTCATACAGTGCGTACCTTTATAACCATATATCACCATATAACCTATATTAATATGTTTTGACGAGATTTTTAGACACAAAATCATCTTTTAAAACATTGTTAAATGTGGCCTTCACATGCTCAGAATTCACCACAGAACGTCTAGAACCCGTTAGCTTCTGGCCCTACGCGGGCTCCTGACCCCACGCCTACATTCGGTTGGGTATGGACCCAGTCTATGTACAAGGATATACATTGTAAAATTGTTGCGCTTTTTGCTCCAGAAAATATGGTCAGCTTAGTAATGGGACGACCCTTTCGTTAACCAAGCAAGACCTTGATCGCCCTTTTTGTTGAATTATGAATATCCTTTTCTAGGGTATTCTATTTTAGCCAATTTTACAAAAAATGGTAAAATTCATGTTGTATGCTCTCACCTTGGTAGGTCAGATAAATGGGGTATTGTCGTTGATAGCGAAATGATCAATTCCTGAAAAAGTCTCGAAAATTCAAACAATTTTTAAACACAAGGCCGTGCAAACTATAATTATGTTTTAAAAATATCAACACCCGATGTCAGCACTGTTATGATATAGGGCATGAAAGTAGATTCCATTTCTGATTTAGAGTGAATGACAACAGACAGATGGCAGCACGCATCCACAGTTCTCAAAGTCTTTTAACTTTCTGGGGTGGGGGGGCGGGTTCTTTGGGAATTTTGATTATTTTCTTAGGATTTGGGATTGACTTAAACTCTGGGATTGAGAATTGTCGTTTAATTTTTGGGGGGGGGGGGGGATTTGGAAATTACTTTGAATTTCTTATGATATGAGATTTTATAATATCCTGGGACCGGAATTCCTCATTCAAGGGTGAATTTTCTTGGATTGGGATGAGAACATTTGGGATAAGGGATTTTGGTTTTTATTTATTTTTCCTGGAAGTGAGATTGTTGTCCCTCTCCCCTTTTAGGCAGTTCATAATTCATACATATGTTATGAAACAAACAAACAAGAGAAGTATATGTGGAAGAAAACTTGGATGAAACATCCTTTTGGTGGTATTTTGATATGATATTGTAACTGCAAGATATCTCTTAACTTTAATCCCGAGCTAGACATGGACATTCCTTTTTTTATTTGTTGATTAGATAATAGAAATGATCGACGTCAATCTAGTAACACTGTAACTAATACCATTACCGAAAAAATAAGTGACTGCCTATTTACAAGTATATTGCAATTTGCAGTCTGTAATTAGAATTTATTACGTTATGAAAAAATAAAGTTGCTAACTATTGCTTCCCACAATGCCCCGATGTCAGATAACTTATCATTTACATGAGGAATAAAACTTTGCAAAATGTTCAAACATGTATATTATACAAAAAAAAAATACATCTGTTTTTATTCCTAGTATACAGTGAAAAGTTACAATACAAGTTGGGAGATTGTTCGCATCAAAATTATTTTAAGTTATTTTTCATGACATGTTTATCTAGAAATATTTGACACTGACAACAGAAACACTCATCACATCGATGATATCACATGCTCACAGAAATGCACCACTTACAAACTTATATTTTGGCTGGCACGCCCACTTCTGTAAATGTAAAAACAAGCACGTCTTTGAATGTTACTAATTGGGAAGATTTAAGAGTAGCTTTTTATCAATTTCGAATGTAAAATAAATGAATTCATGTATTCATATGATCAGAAACATACATTAATGACCTCATGATTAATATAACTTGTCTTCTAAAATATAAGCTACACGATATGATGACAGTTTTACAAATTCAAAGTTGACAATTGATAATTAATGCCTCAAAGTAGTCTCCATACGATTTGTCAAAGTTGTCACATGGTCGGAAGTATGGGACTTTGACGTCATCCTCATTCGTGGATGCCGCGAAATCAGCGCAGTGAGCAACTCACTTCACATCATGGCTACCTGTTGAGTTGACAAGACGGGCAGAGCAAATCAAGAAAAAATCTCTGATACACACAGCTATAAGAGGTTAGTAAACTTATATGACATTTATTCATCAGTAAGGTTTCGTGGAAGCAAGTTGGGCTAGTACAAGCGAGTGACATAGTAGTTTTTGAAACTTTGTTGCAAAGTTTTGAAGTTCACTTTTGACTTGTCAAGTTTGCGATCATACTTCGTGTTTCATGCTAAAGGGTCATTTTAAACTTGGAATTACTTGGACTTACTTACTTTTTCCTCTCTCAAATGTAAGTTATTATTTACTTGTTGTTTATTGGATATTTAACCATACTTTCGATGACTGTCACAGTAGTTCGGAGTTTAATTCATAAACTTTTAACATTTGACACATTGCCGAAGTAGTCAACCGATATGGATCAGCTGTTTATGAGTTGGGTTGAATCATGATGTCTTAAAAAAAGTGTCAAAGTTCTCGATATCTTCAGTGAATAAATAATAATAATAATCAGTTGTCTTAAACACATGAACTTATTGTAAGATTGATTTTAATTTGTGATCACTTTGAACATGATATTTGATACTTGTAAATGCAGTCTTGTTTGAAATTCATGAGGTTAAAAATCTCATGACATGAATAAGTGAAATTGTAAGCATTTCAATAAGCTGACAAAACAGAACTTTTCTGCACACTTAGACTTAGTAAGTCCGATTCATTTTGATGGAAAAGTTTGCACCAACATACTGTCTTACAATAGTTGCAAACATGTGCTGCATCAAGTTGCTGTCAACTTGCAAAGTTGCATAAATTCACTCGATTATTAACTAACCATATCTTTACTCTTTTATTGCAGATTAAACAGTAAGGTGCAAGAAGACTTAGGAAAGTGATGACAAGCTACTGAACACTTGTCATAAAAATAAATACAGCAAATTGTTACATAAACTTTCCAATGGCACATTCCAGCATCATGGATCTACAGAAGCAACGACTCAAACATTTAATGGCAAATGCCATTATTGAACTATGGAAAAAAGAAACTGGAAGTCTTTCTTCAGTTGTGATAGAAGGAACAATTTGTATAACATCAGGCTCTGGTAAAACAACAGTTGTTCAGGTCAATGATAAATTCTGTGGCAGCATACTAGATGCAGAAAACAGTTTTGATTCCTCAAGACATACGCCAAATAGTAGTTTTTCTACAATGGCAAATAGAAGAACACCACATAACAGTTATGGACAATTAGACTATCAAAATCAAGCAGCTGTAGCAGCATATTATGATCATTTATCACCAGCTTCTATATTATCACCCAATACAGAATTCACAAGAGCCAACAGCAGGAGTAGATCTCCCTCTGTAGCCCCAAAAGAAAAAAATGTTCAGCTTTCTAAAGAAAAAGAAAACCTTCCAATCAAAGAAGAAGTGATGTCAGATATTGAAGATGAAGAAGTAAACAATAATAAACAAATAACTGGAGGTGTGATGGCTGGTACAGGGTATTACACTTGTGGCAGTCCTGATCTTAACCAAAATGACTCTACCCCTAACTTGAACTTCTCAGGAGAGAGTGGTATTGCTGATATGAGTGGAAAAAGTGACAGTCCAGACCAACACAGACCATCATCCACCCCATTCAATACTAGTGGAGAGAAAATTGGGGCCCCAAGTATAACCAGTACTCCACTGTCATCAAGAGATATTGATGCTCTAGATTTGACAAGGTTGAAAGACAATGATTTAGCTATTTCTTCTCCACAAAGCTATACTGCTCAAGTCCGCAATGTGATACGTCAACGCCTTTTGGCAGCTAAAGCAAATAGCGCTTCCAATATGAGTGTCAACAGTGAAGGTGAGAGAGAGACCCCAAACATGCTGAGAAGTTTGGGCCTCCATAGAGCAGAAAAAGAGAACAGTGATGTTGAAATGAAAGAAAATGACTCTATTGCACCACTGAACTTGTCTGGCAGTACTGGGTTATCCCTTGCAGCTAGAGACCATGCAAACCTTAATGGACCTCTTCACGACATGCTTCGCCGCAAACCACAAGTTCACCCCCCACCCCTGATCAGAAGTCCCTTCGTCAACTTCCACACTGGACTGCCAACCATGGTTGAAAGTCAAAGTGCTCTTAGCCAAATGTCTTCCACTATCATGAATCTTGGTCTTGGCGGTATGCGTAGAAGCCAAGATGAAGAACCCAGCAGCGGCAAAGCCAGTCCAACCAGTGTAAACGGCGAACAGAAGGTCTACAAATGCAACTACTGTACCAAAACATTCCTCTTCAAATCCAAATACCATGAGCATCTTCCAGTTCATACCAACGCTCGTCCATTCCAGTGTCACCTGTGTTCACGTACTTACAAATACAAATACGATCTTAGGGTCCACTTGCGTACACACATGGGCATTCCAACCAAATCCACAGTGTGTCCATTCTGTAATGTCAAACATGAATCCAATAAGAGACTTAGACAACACATTAAAGAAGCTCACCGTGATAAACAAAAAATCACTGAAGATGACTGCACTCAGCATTTAGATCAATTGTCGCCTGCCTTGTAAAGCAAACCAAGACCATATACTCACTTCCATGAGTTTCATGGTAGGTATGCAAACAAAATGGTGCTGGCATAGAAATGCATGGTGCTAAAAAAAATATACCATATAAGTTTCACTGATGCAGATTGTTTTCAGTGATCTTAGTTTCGCATTTTAAACATTTTGTTTGTGAACTGATTTTGATAAACTGCATATATTTGCAAAGTGATATCAAACACTTCAATGTGTAAATGAACTTATTCCAAAATAATGCAATACTGATTTTTGTAACTGTTTTTTCTTCCACAAAGTACCTGTGGCTTTGTACTTAAGCAATAATACAGAAACTATATTCAGAATATGATAGTCAGATTATAGAGTTTATATAAACCAATAGGCCCATGCATATATGCTGCAAAAAATAAGGTCTTTTATATTTTTTGTGTATAGATTGGTCTGTGAATATGGCCTACGCATTATTTTTCTGAATTGTACTAATGTTTGTATATGTTCTGTTCCATTTTTTAATGAATTGTATATATTGTGCTTTAGTTTTGAATTAGTTATATGTTTTTTAACGCAATTTGTTCTATTGGCCTGTTATTTTTACTAGAGTACTTAAAAATGAATTGAATTTTTGTCTGTGTTAACAAGAACGGCCACCAATTTGAAATGTTCATGTGAGTTAACTGTGAATGATTACCATGGTAACCACATTTTGATACGATTTTATTTGGAAATTCATAGTATATGATCAATAAATTCCAATGTAATTTGAAAAACAAATATGATTCTTATTGTCGTTTTCCTAGAAGTAGTGTAGTACTAACACATTTTTTTTTATCAATAGCAGATGTTGCAATAACTTCCTAGAACATTGATTTACATTGAAAAAAAGTTGCATTCCAGAACAGATCATTTTCACATGAACCCCCTGATACAGAGCTTAATCAAAACATGTGCTTAGAATTCAAATCCATTAATTTCCATGCTCATACAGTTTTTCATGTTCATTGTATGCAAATGTCCTCCAGATCAAAATTCATGGAATTAGCCCCTTAATCAAGCTAGAACTTGCCTTTAATAGAAAACCTGATATAGGTTGTTTATTCTGTTTATCATAGTTGATGGTTATAAAGTATTAAAAGTTCTTTTATTTATGGTCACAATATCCCAGCACATAGAAATACTTATTTGGATTAGCACTAGAAACTTCATGGTAGAAGCAACAAGTATATTATTTCATTGAGGTTAAATTAAAAGCAGGTTCTTGGTAAACACTTTGGGGTTCCAGATTATATATGAACATATTATTTAGTTTGGAGATTTCACTGCCTGTTTCTAGGGCTAAAGCTTTTATTCTTGTTTATCAGCGTCGATCAATGCCAAAAGCAAACACTCAGGTATAAACTGAAGAGCATTACATGGAATTACCTGTACTCCAAATTTATATATAACTTAGCAAAGTAAACCTAGAAGGCTATTATGTGACATATCTAGAATACCATCGGCTGAAAAAAAATATTGATTTGCATAAGATTTTAGATCTGAGTCTAGAAATTGCTTTAAGGTGTGTCACAGCTAAAGGTCATACTGTGTACCGCAAAGGCGTTATATTACTGTGTATTTCTTTGGCATGATAAAAACCATGGTATATATGCAAACTGTAAATGTTTAACTAGTTCCCTCCAGGGATTGACCAACTATTTTAATGATTGTATTCAAAATGGGGGCAAAACGCCATACAATTAGCTTTAAGGGAAAAATTCCTGTGAGAACCTTATAAGGAAAGAAGAGGTTGTGAGAGCAAACTGTAAATGAAACTCATTAAATCGGTATAATGAGTTCTTTCCGGGGATGTTTTCAAATCCCCAATTTTGTTGAAGTATCGTGCAGACAGGCTAAATCACACTTCTCTTGCTATTGGACTGCAATTTATTGCAAAAGATGTTGTAAGAGTGGTCAGTCATTGGGCCTTCCAACTGTGAAACCATACACTTGATTAGGCATACACTAGGATGGGGCTAGTGTAATCTTCTTGTCAAGCCTACAACAATACTATTTTCTATTTTATTTTATAAAAGGTTATTTTTGCCTTTTTATTAAGGCTATTCTTTGCATGGGTATTTTTACTGCTATGGCATCCTGTAATCTTTGAATCAAAGTCCTATCAACATAAAAAGTTTTTAAAAGGCAATAAAAGCCTAAAGTCAACTTTGTAAAAAGATTCTAGGCTAATTACCCTGATAATTTATTCATGGCTTTTCATTGATGTTTGAGTAATAAAATGATTAAGAATACTATCAGGGATGAAGATATTAGCAAAGGGATTTTACTTTACTTGTAAATATGTAATAAACGATATTTAGAATCTAGCTTTACTTGGTTGCAAAAATACAACATTTTAATGTATGTTTGGTTGGGGTAGAAAAGGGGGGGGGTGCTAGGATATTGAAATTTAAAGTGGTTACTTATCCAATACGAGGCAAATTTTCAAATGACTTTTTACAATGCATTCAATAGGTGACCACTAACTGACCAAGAACAGTTAACCCTGAGGGGATCCAAGCTCATGTTTTTAGAAGCCTTTAAACTCCCAGGAGACAATCACTAAGAATGCTTTTATTTTCGTACCTTTAGACATATAACATTTCTATAGGTTTCAAATTGCCTAGTATTCAAGAAATTGCTTATTCAAGGATGTGTTGTTTGTCTGAAAAGATTGGAACACCGTGATGGGGTCTCCATTTAAAAAGAAGATAGTTATTTTTCTCTGAGATCCTATTCATTATTAGTGTATAATTGCGGGTGACAGGTAGATGTCTTTTGTGAATCACTGGGGCATGTTCCCAAACACAATAGGCCTTTCATTGCGACTTGAAAAATTGGAATGCGATGAAAAGACTGCGGATGGTTTTATGTTTAAGAATGCATGGGAACTGATTTGAGAATTAGTCAACTTGCATAGAAATACCGCATTCCTCACATTCAAGTTTCCATGAAAATGAGACACTATTGATGTCATGAAATATATTATCTACATTGATGAGTAAAAGAAAAAAAAAGTGCCATCATGGTGCTATAAATAAAACACTTGTTTGGTATGTAAGAATCTTGTCACCATGAACAGGGTTTATATTTTTATGTTTGTATTTTCAGAGAAACTTGACATGTAGACACATAAATCGCTTGGTGACACTAACAAGAATGGAACAATTATGTAAACAAAAATTCTTGGTATGCAGAGTCAAGAATTCATGGACAATTAGACAGAGAATTTTTTTTTACAGTAACATTTATCAAAAGAAAAAAATAGGCAGGGGGGGGGGTTATATATAGATGATATTCATAACAAATGTTACTTTAATTTCTAGAATGTTGTGAAAATCTGCATGTGTTCTGCAGGTCTTTTTTTAATGTTGTTTGATCTTAAGAAACAACTTGACCCTTAGGAATTCCAGTGAACCTGTTGCCAACCTGTTTAGTATATTTCAGTCATCAGTTATGTGGTACTTCTAGATTTTCTGTGACCTGGAACCTGGGAAAATGCCACCATGGACAGATCATATGACATTCCTGCTGCCTCTCTTACTGTGACCTGGCTATGGGTGTGTGAAAATTGCTGCAAGATAGGTTCCAGGAAACTAAAACTACCACAACAGTTGAAATGTTCTATAGATAAACATGATAAATACTCTCTAGAATTTGGCGGGCTATTAGTTGATAGGGGCCAGGAATTTAAGCTATGATGGTGACTGGTGTTAACTTCCAAATGGTTCATGGTAATTTGATGGCCTGTCTTTTCTGAGGCTTGAGTGTGTGTGAAAAAAGGATATGATGACATGTGATTTGATAAAATTGATATGATGATTATAGTTCATAATCGCAGGCTATTTTCCATGAAATGTGAGTGGTGCCGGATATAAGTTTGGCTCCAATGTATTTAAAATTTCATTACCCCCTACATTTGTAACCTGATTTCAATTCTGACTGGATAGCTACTAAACTCAAACAAAAATAAAAAATCACACACAAGCTGCATGGAAACTAGACTTTTCTCTCTGTAATATTTTTTTGTAGATAACCTAGAAAAAAGTTACAATATTATCTTCATCCAATTCTAGAACTTGGGAACATTTTTTGTTTATAGCATATGTGACAATAGGTTGTATTATTCTCCATGAAAAACAGTCCTATCAAATTTCTGAGAAAGTTGAACAAGGTCACATCTGGCTGCATGAAGCATTTGGCCCGACATATACATGTATATTGTAGATATATGTTGCATTACTTGGTACCTGTATAAGTGTCACGTTTGTGGCTAGCTATGACCCAGTCTTACTTGGAGATGATGATCTCATTGGTTTGTGTGGGTTTTTTTTGTGTACATATGTACAGTAAAAAGGAGGCATTAAAAAAAAGATAAAATATTTCAAGAAGAAAAGAAGTTTTTTTTTTTAGCCTTATCTATTTTTTAAGAGGCTATAGTTATTGCACATATACACATAGGTTACAAATAAACTATAGTTAAATGTTGAGTAGGGTATAAATGATTCATTAAATTACTACAGTTGAATCGTCATATTCAAGATACCCATTTTTTTTTAAAGAACACAATGTAAATTAAGAATTTCCTTTCGCATATTTCTTATCTAGGAGAACATTTTGACTCTAAATGTTTATCAAATCAAAATGTTGTAATATTGCCTAACTGAAATTTATGTTTGACATACAATTGCAAGCAAGAAGAGATTTAAATTGCTGTTACATGATAAAGTTACAAAGTTATCAATGAAATGATAATTTCAACCATGCATAATTTATATACCATTAACTTGCTTTACGTCCCAATATTATTCAGAATAAAGGGTAAAAAGGTATGATAGAAATGGTGTTGGCTGCACATTTTTCAGGTTTTGCAGGAGGCTCACTCTTTTATTCAATATTTATGTATCTATCTAAGTAATGCATAGAAAATTCTAGAAAAATATACATTGAATGGTTTGAAAAAAAAATATCAACAAGAAGTGTATAAAAATATAGTTTATAGAGAAAAACAGCTTATACTTGTCTTCTCAAATGATAGGTTGATAGGGAGTGGCCTATTTTCTGGAATATGATTCACTGGATCTCACTAATGTATACTGGGGAGAAAAAAATTGTAATGTATTATAAGAACTCTTTCTGATAGATTTGTGTCAAATGTCTTATAGAAAATGAACAGGACGAGTTAGCATTTAATGTAATCTAATATGCATCTTTGATAAGTCTTTATTGTAGGTATTTTGCTGTCATATTCATAGCAAGTTTATTTTGGAGATGAATAGAATGTAACAGTAAGATTTTAAAATTCAATATGGGTTATTTTTTTGTATAAAAAATCCTAATAGGCAGTAAAAATCATGATGTAATAAATTTTTAGAAAGTTAAATCATAAAAAATATATTTTCAGGATGTATTTTGACAAATTATGTAATTCTCATTTCTAGGAATTTCTGGGAGGCATTTCATGGAAATTCCTGGAATGAAAAAAAAATAGTAACATCCTGGTTTTAACACTAGCATGCACTTGATAAATTTGCGATAAGGAAGGAAACCTATAATTATGTGTTTTTGTATGTTATTAATGTTACACGTGTTGCCAAAAAGGATCTAGATACTTCCCTATAGATGAGAATATCCATGAAAAACTCTATTTCTATAGAATATTTCATTTTATTTTTAAATTGTAGATGTGATGCATCAATCCATTGTTTTGGCACAATTTTACCAAAAAGCTATAATGTAACCAAAGTTTACTTATCCTTGCACTTTGACCTTGATTCAAAATACACAATCTTGTATGCTTGTACTTTTATTACAGCCAAAATTTCGTGTCATTGCTTGGTATATACTTGGCAACTAAGACCTATAATATGAGAAGTAAATGAATTGTATGCTTTAGATCTAGAAATGGTTTGCTTACATGATGTGAATTTGAATAGAGAGAAAGTTAAAGAAGCGTTTGTTGATTTCTGCATGGTGTATGATACTGTTGAATAGAAAAGCTTCTATGAATGTAGGATGAAAAGTGTATAGAACAACTGAACCTTTAAGAAATTCTTTTCAAATATTGAGCACAAGTATGCGTTACATAGAAATGGCGGGCTGACAGTTATATATGTCAGTGATTTCCCGCGACATAGAAATGATGGGTTGCTGTGTATTGGTATGTAAATGTATGCAGATTGTCGAAAAACAGGAAACGCTTGTGTGCATAGAAGCGAACTTTTAAAGCAAGATACCTAGCAGTATTGTATACCACTTAACCCAAAGGGCCAAAGTCTGTCTGAAAGAGGTTCTTTTATGTTTGGATAGACAACACTATTTGATAAGGAAATGTAATCTTTACCTATAACTAGACTAGTTAAAGCTTCATTTCCGTAGCTAGATCGCCCCAAGAGGATTGTCCTTGGTCAATTCTATTTTAGCTTTAATGATGAGCATTATCAATAGGATGCCTTTTTGTCATAGAAATCGTTGG
Source organism: Pharyngocirrus eroticus (assembly GCA_033118115.1). Lineage (NCBI taxonomy): Eukaryota > Metazoa > Annelida > Polychaeta > Saccocirridae > Pharyngocirrus > Pharyngocirrus eroticus. The sequence continues at coordinate 11,096 of JAVSBT010083217.1, forward strand.
TCCACTTTTATATTAAATCATTCTTTCACACTAATAGCTTTACTGGCACTTTTGCTACAGATTGACAAAAACTTGCCTCAGGCTTCTACTTTCACACCATGTTAAAGTTATCATCCTAGGCGATTTAGCCGTCAAATAAAACAATACCAGTATTATATCCCCATGAGGTGTACAAAGTTATAATTTTCTGGACAACTGAAAAAGTTTGACAGTCAAACTATTTTTTGTTAAGCTTTTCTAGACATTTTGGTAAGTGCCTTGAGGGTGTTTTTTTAGAGTAGTGATGATCAAATCATGGCCATATGGGCAAATACCTGGTAATTTATATATGTATATACCTGAAATCTTATCAGTATGCACTCATTATAGTCAAAAGATAACTCAAATTGCAGTCATTTTCACAGAAACTTTAATAACTACCTATTTACATGCGTTATCTCTTTCCCACACCTGAGAGATAGCGTTCCAATAAATAGTTTCCTGTATTGTTTAGCGGCGAGCAATGATTGTTCATGGTACTAAAGTTTTACCACGGCACTTTGATTTTTACGATTCTGTGCACATAGTTAAAAGTTATAATACAAAAGTCATTTACAACCTTGACAGTTTGGTCATAAATTTCCTGTGGAAATTGTATAGTGTACGAATTCCAGGGAACATAAAAAGAAAACATTAAAGAAATGGTTATATGTGTTTCTTTGGGTGAATAAAACACATGGTATTAAAGTTGAAAACTTTACACCCAACCTTAAATTAGTCGCTTAGGTACAATCATGAAGTGTAAAAGTTTCCTGTCGATGATGAGAGGGAAGGCCTACTCGAGATAAAAGCATCAAAAGAACTGAAGGATGTAGAGTGACAAATGTTTCAAATTTCTATGTACTTCAAAAACTCTTTAAAACATTATCAATAGATATTATAATCTTCCTAGTTCTGGCCTATTTTTTTTATCATTCATCTCAGATATAGCATATGGGGGGCATTCATGGAAACTTGAATTAACTCAAATCAGTTTGGGATCATTTCTGGCCATATGTACCTGGGTCATTTTTTTTTCTTTTCTTGGAACATATGTCATTTCTGGATATTTTATTTTATTTTTAGTTTGTAGATTGATGTTTAATCAGCCTTCAAGATTTAGAGTGACAATAATACAAGATGTGGTAATTGTCACATCTGTTTATTTCTGGTCGCATTTGGTGACACTGCTATTAAACTACATTTATGGTATTAGACTTATGCTGCATTCCTGGAAAGCATTACATATATAGTGAATGAATCTCTAGAGTAACTTGATATGCAATAGCTTCTTTTTTTACATACTTCAAACATTTTTATTATTAATTTAATTTCCCCATATAAACTGTTTGTAGAACTTGGTTTGAACTCCCAGGAAGAGGGATGTAAGGTCAAAATGTTAACAACTTAAGTAAAGTTTCCCTTTCCTTCCTTCTTTTTTTTGATAAATAAAAAACTTTTTTTAACCCTTGAGAATGATTAATTTGACCTTTGCCTAATGGGATGCAGTATTTCTCGACTGAATGTAATGTACTAGCATCCGGTCAAATAAAAGCCCTGTACATGATCGATTTCTGGTTCAGTGTTTAGTTGGTTATCTGTAAACAGTTTGTTTGTGTTGGGGTTTAATCTTGCAAAGGTACACACTGAATGTCAAACTTTTAAAGCTAACACGTCCATGCCATGAAATGCTTTAAAACTCTTTGCAGAATCCAATCAAGCATGAGAACACTGATTGGAATGCAGTGTCACCCAGGCAACACTTTAGTGTCAATGATATTGACAAAATAATTGAGCTAAAAGTTGCATCATATTAAACCTCCATTGGACTCTAACAAAAAAGCATGTATTGTTAATTTGTATTATGCAGCCATTATCAATGAATAGGTGTTCCCTCTGCTTATCGCTTGTCTTTCAGCAATTGTAATGTCATCGGAATTGTGTAATATGTCACATGACATTTTCCATGGACATTCCAAGGCTTATTTAAGGCTGTGTAGCTTTTAACAATGAAAGCAATAAGGGATAAAATGTGAAGATTGACCAGGGACAAAATCCCTATTTTTTTAGGTGTTGCCATGTTATGTAACACTTTCAATTATGCCAATAAGAATATTTAATGACTTTTTTTCATCAACGTTTCCATGTAACAGGTTTCGGACATGCAACTAGACTTGTGATGTTTTCTCACTTTCATTTTCTTCTCAAGTAAGAATAAACCAAACCATGTCAAACATGATTTCTGACATGAAATGAAAAAAATTCTTTGCAAACAATTCTATTTTTGTCAACATCCTGGTTTATTATATAGTATTCCATTTTCTCTTTTAAATGTGATTTAATTCTTTGGGGAAAAAAATTGCTGTTTAAAAGATGAAGGCATGCGTAGAGGTCATCCTTTCAATTGCACAGTGAACTTTATCATGAAGATAGCAAGAGTTCTTTGAAAATGTTATGGCATTTTTATAGGTTTGACTTTTATAGCAGAGCAAATATGTAACCACATTCATTCTTTTTTTTAATGAATAAAAAGTCACAACTGCTCAAAACTATTCTATACTCAGTCACTTATGCAAGGTTCTGCATACTCATGAATG
>JAVSBT010083328.1:0-33588 GCA_033118115.1 Pharyngocirrus eroticus
GAATCTTTGAGTAATTCTCCAAAGTAATGTTCACGTTTATCTTCAGGAAAATTATCTTGAAATTTTTCCACTTTTAACAGTTCTATCATGTGATTTTGAGCCTGTTCTTCCATTGGCCAGTTGGATAGACTCATAAACATTTCATATTCTTGAGCGAAACATGGGGGGTGACACTCACAGTCTTGCCATGCTGATAGATTCTTGGAGATGTTTGATCTTATTTTCCTCATGCAATCAACACGGAAGAACCATTCTTCGAATACAACTCGACAGTTATCAAAATAATCTGTTATATTTTCTTTACTTCTACAAAAGTCTGGAATATCATCAAAATGGGCACAGGTTTTTATCCCAGCTTCATCATCAGTGCTAAGGGGCAAGGAAATGTCAGCACAGCCACAACTTTCTATTACAAGTTTTTGTAAACACAACTTTTTACAAGAAGCCATTGTGTAGCTATAATTTGAAAGACCCCCAAGGGTTTCACGTTCAGAACAGTTCCCATGGGGTTGACCCAGGCGTTCATATTCGGAGAGCCCGATCCCAACAGAGGCAGAAATACCTCTTTGGACATCTAGACCCTCAGTTAAAGGGTAGGGCACTGTGTTAGCCCCATGTACTACAAGTCTAACCCCCTCACCCCCTAAACTCAATTCTTGGTGGAATGCAATGTTTGCAGCTGCTTCGTCACTGTAGTTCATGATAGCCATACTTGGAACAAAAAGAATAACAGTTAGCCCATTATCAGGGCCTTCATAAATACTATGTGCTTCCCCTACCCCTCGTGTTGGGTTAAAGGTGAAACAATTGAAATATGCTGGGTCCAAGAACCAAGTGAAATCTTTGTGAGAGCATTTGTTTCCACCATATTCACATAATGCAAAGAATTCAGAGCCTTGGGTGCCCCCTTCTATGGCAGAATCCACATCAAAATTTGCAGCTAGAGTCATTCTTGATAATAACATTTGATAAGCCTTGTAAAATATAACTGAATCATTGATATAATCTGAATAGATGTTTGCAAAACGAGAATAAGAAATGTAATTATTCGAAAAATTGATCATCTTCTTCTCAAATGCAGGGACACTAGAATTCACACGTCCTTTGTAAGAAAGGTCGTCTCCTGTTGCCCAACGTTCTTGTTCATCGTCATCATAAAACATCTTCCCAAAAGTGTACACATCCAAAGGTCGAAGGTTACAAATGGAAACAGACGGGAAAGGAACAGGCTGATTTGCCACTTCTAAAGCCACAGATTTGGGATAGGATAAATATTGCTGCAGCAAAAATGTGCCTTGCATACAAAACATGATCAAGGCCCCTAGACAGATAATGGCCCAGAACACTTTTCTGGACCAATTCTTGGCTTGTGCCAATCTTGGGAGTCCATGAGCTGTGGAATTTGAGGCATAGTTTGTCACCAAATCAAGGACACCCATTGTGTGCAAGTTATTCCTGGAAAATAAAAGTATATGAAATCAAATAACAATTCACAAGAGTGGTCAACAACAGAAAAAAAAGCTTTTGCATTGATCAGAGTGAGAATTGGATTTTTGTTTGTCTGAGGGACCTGAACATGGTTATAAAGGAAATGGCTAAAATTCAAAAAAAGAGGGACCTTTATATTTGGAATAAACTGCATGTCTGGTCTCTGTGTAACCTGTGTTTATTTTGCTATATTATAACCAACACAGTGTCTGTGATTAATTTTAAACCTGTTCTTCATTTGTTTTATTTTTTTAAACGGTGTTTTTGAGTTCCATTTTTGTTGTAAGGGTGATAGGAAATAAAGTTGAATTATTATTTGAAATAACTACTAAAATACACATTTTCTTTGAATTGTAAAGGTAGATTCAAATATAATTTTATTGGATTCTCCTGAAGTGTTTTTCTTAATACACAGAATCAATGTATGTTTGTTTTGCTCTATATATTTTGTATATTCAACATAATAGTGCAAATATACAATATGTATCTGTATATTTTCAAGCATATCACTATTAAAAGCACTTACATACTAGCATTAAATCAAGCATGGATTTTTTTTGTTAAAAACCACTGCAGGTTTTAAATATGAAATGCATTGGTTGCCAAATGTTGCAGCCAATGAAATGATTCAGGACAGGGCAAAATGTTCTTATCAATCACTGAATATGTTCATGTGTTATTTTTGAGTGAAAGATGTTTGCCATCATGCTGTTTCTAATTTCCCCAAGCTCTCATTTTGATTCTGATCTATGGGAAGCAGTATGTCTGTAAATACCAAAATAATTTCTCAAAAATGCTGGATTAAGGATAGCAAAGGATATGGGAATGATTTCTGCTATGCGAGGACCTTATTGTAATGCTTTTTTAATTCTTTTAAAGAAAACCAGCCAATTTGTATTGAAACCATTTTTTTCTAAGTGATCACATATATCTTTGTCTTCTGTTTTGAAAAGGGATCCTAAAATATAATTTGAATCTGTATGCAGTCCCAAAATAGTAATATAAATCTGATATTGGAATAAATTCTAAATAATTTGTTATGAGAAACAAATGCCCGATTTTCAATAAAATCACATAACATGGTTAAAATTATTTAATACAAGTGGATACATTATAAACCCAGATGGATGTACTTTGCTATAATATAATTAAATATTGTTTTCCTCTATTCATTCAATGTTATAAGACTGGTCTTACATACCTTTCAGTCCCTTTTATGGTTTGTCAGTTCCTGTGTAAAGTTTAAATGTGTAAAAATAAATGCTTCTATATCAGTCCGAAGCCATCACACCACTGAAATTTAATCTCTAAAGTCAATACCTTGCACTAAAATCCAGCTTATATTTCCAAAATTCTAGTTTTTCACATCTCAATAAATATATCATGTGGAAAAAAGTTATTTGGCAAACATTTCCAAGTTATAAAATATCCCAAAAAGCAACATTTTGATGATAAACCTCCCCTTTGATAAGTAAGATTCTGTAAAGCCAAGTATGCTCTAACACCAGGAACTGTAAAGCTTACAGCAAGCACGCTCTCAAAATGAGTCAAATTAATGTTGATGCACAAGTGATGAAAGCTTGTAAAAAAACACCACTTTTTTTCTTGTATAATATGTTTTACCTCCAGTTGATGTAAACAAAGTTCTAATTTAAATATTGATAAGAAATGTTTATACACAAGCTTTACAAAGTACACTTTAAGTAGTATCATGATCGAATCACAACTACAGGCAGCCACCTACTGCTAAAAGCTGTGAACCTTGGAGGAGTTTTGTAATATATTTTTATGTATTCAATTTACCCATTATGTTTTGGATTATTCGATTCTCTTTGTGTCAAGGAGATAGACTCTACTTTCCCTTTTAGTTTAGTAATTGGAAATGATTTTTTGTCCAGAAGGCTTTACAAATATACTTCAGACATCAATTAAGTAGAATATTTAGTCCATTTCCTTAATAAGTTCTATTTATCTTGCAATACTTCGTTCTTATAATCCATGATCATTGATTTTTCCTGCAGTTTTCATTTCTATTACGTTATTTAAAGAACATGTGATGTTTAATTTTAGGAAATATAATTCAGAGAAAGATTTATCTGTCAACAGTTTTATTAAGTCTTTTGGTTAAAACCCTTCTTTAATTTGAAGTGAAGTATCTTCAATATTTCTTTTTACGATTTGCATTACTTCCACCTTTATAAAAATATTTACATATAAAAATTGAGTCATATAATAACCAAGGAATCCTTACATTGGCTCATAGAAAGCTAAAGTAAAAAAATAACCATTTTTTTTCTCTCTACAATGTGGCTTTATCCTTTTGGATTAGTAACCACCCCCCCCCTAAAAAATAAATAAAAATAAAATAAAACAACCACACTTGTTCTCCATAATTATTCAAAATGAGAAATAATAGAAATGATTGGTAATTTTTTTTTTTCCCCTACCTAGCAAATTCTAACCCATTTTGTATATTTATCCAGTGACATAAAAACAAAGAAGGGGTAATAAGTCGGTGCTTGTAGGATAATTAACCTACATTAAGTGAGCATCAATTCTTGATTTCTGATTCCTTAATTCTACAACATTTGTCCTTTTCCCACTGCAAGAAAACACTTCAGGATCATAAAATGGTCATATAACTGCAAAACCATTTCTAACAATAGGAAGTGTTTGGTACATAATTGTTCCTGTGGTGCAAATAACTTGACATGAAGATAATATTCAAATCAAGTCCAGGGTAATACATTCATGAGAAACTTGTGTGACAATGACATATTTTCTATAGATCTTAAAATTCTTCACACTTCTTACATTGTGGTCATTAATTAAAAACAAGACTTGGTCCAAAGGTCAAACATGAATTTGTTTAGGCCAACCCATATTTTCGCGATTTATATTTTTTTTCTTTATTCAAAATGTCACGTTTTTTGTCAAAATTAGGCAACCAACAATAGCAACGTAAGCTTTTAGTTATATATTTTCGGTTATAAATAATTATAAAGAGATTTTATCAATAATACATGTCATTCTTTTGTATTTCTTGAAATACGGAGCACCTCGGCCCTTTCTACATACAAGACCTAGTGATGTCTAATTTACATGGCGATCATTTTTTTTTAGACCAACCTACCCAATTTTCCCCCCAAAAAAATCCATTGACCAACTGATGAATTTGGTATGACCTTGGTAAAAAAGTAAATTGAGTAATCTTGTAGCTTTTTAGTTCCTTCTATTTTTTAAAATTTATTTCAGGAACAGGTATAAACATTCATTCTTATCATCCCATGCAGGGAATTATTTCACAAGATGACAATCTCTTGAGACATTCAAAAATTTGCTTTGTTTTGTGGTTACTGTGATATTCTCATCATCATATTTGCTAGGCACACATCATCTGGCAGCAGTACTTTTCTTCTCATTTAAGAAGTCACTCTTTACTGTATTTACTTTGTTAACAAGCTTTTCATTTAATGGCTTAAAGTTGAGTAACATCATTCTGATTTTTTTCTATCCTTAACAATCCACTAAGCATTCATTCTTCACACATGAAAAAAAATGACAAGTAAATATTACAATACTACAAGAGCATACTTTATTGACATGAGATGACAGTTTTTAATGAAAGTTTGATGACACACTCAACATGAAAACAAAGTAATGAGAGTTTTTGCTATTTACATTCAGTTTGATAGCATAAACACAGATCATTTAAGGTTATGTCCAACTTCTTGTTCATTTTGATATTTTTCAGCTATAACATTGATGATCAATGGGGAGCATTCCCATCCTTCCTCCGTAAAAGTCTGGTCACAAAATAGACCATCTTTACATGTTTAAATTAGAATAGTAAGCACTTGGAAAACAAAATTGCGGTGGGTATTTCTAACAACAGACAATATTTAATTACACGAAACAATACCTTTGTTAAAATTAAACCAAACCTGTTTCTATGGAGAAATTATCTTTAAGAGATCAAGAGCATTTGGATACAATTGTAAAAGTTTACAACATAAATTTGTCTCTATATATACACAACACATGTTAGTCCCATTTCTCCACAAGGTAAATTAAAACAAGTTACTGTCTCATGCTTATATACCAGTTTTATCAAAAGTGAATTTTGTTGTTCAAATTATACCAAAATAATAAACAGCACAGACACTCAGCTTTACAAAGCTACAAATAAGAGTTAGAATTCATATACAAAAAATCAACACAAAAAAAAATCTATGAACATCACAAAAAATAAAAATAAAATTGGTTTCTGAAGTCATCTTCAGGGAAGGGGGGGGGGTTTACATCTGGTTATTTGATAGGATTTATGTCTCATTGCTGGTGTTAGTTTGAAATAAAGAGTACATGTGAAAGGCAACATCTACTACTGTGAATTTTGGAGTTTGTGTTCTAACAGGATCACTTCTAAAAAATATGTCCTTTATTTTTCGAATTGTGTTTCTTTTCTACCTATCTTGGTACAGCCTATTGATTATGTATTTAATAACCTATGAATCATGAGTGAACAACCTTTTTGTCTTGAAAAAAGCTACGCAACACCAACACTTGACCAATACCAACAATTAAAACAATGACAGATTCTCCTATAGACCAAAGCTGTACTCTTTCATTTAAATCTTCAGCAAATGACCTTCCCTGAGATTCTCTCAGTCTATGATGGGTTTGGTAATCCAGTACAACCTTGAGAGCTTCATGCATAGATACAGCTGATGTTTCCATCTGGAAGAAACAACATGAAAAGAAAATTAAAAATAAGCAGAATAGAAAAACCCTGATTAAAAAAAATCAAGGGTTGAAATTGTTAATAGTTTAATAAAAAGGCTCAAAACTTTTATCTCATAGTTATAAAACCCCATAGGAGAGATACATGTAAGGCTGTAAGCTATATTAATTTGATCACTGGCTATTTTTTGACCCTAGAAATATAATTAAGTAAAAGCTGTGTTTGTTTAACTGCAAAAAACACTTATTGATATGTATATCACAGACACATATTCATAATTTCACCAATTAAAAGGGCTTCTTGATAACATAGTGCTGAGGATGTGGCAAGATCAACTATCATAATGTAAAATTCATTATTTAGGTTTTCTGTTTTCTGAGTCAATTCATGGAATACTTTGTTTTGAGGATAATCAAGTTAAGACACGTATTACTACATCTGCAATATCTACAACGTTTTCTTTTTCCTTACATAAATGTTTACACAGATAAACATGTTTTAAATACACCAGCTGTGTAATCCAGCAATTCATGTCAATTCCTATCTATAAAAAGTATAATGAAAATGGATTTCTTTTATGATTTTACAAATCTGTATACATCTATCAGAACGACAATAAGATATTTTTAAGCAGATTTTTACTTAGTCGAAAGTAGTTCTTGATTTGCAAAATAGTGATAATAATATAATAAAAATTTAATAACAGTAACTTTATTTCTTGAGGGTAAAAACTTTACAACATACATAAATGATTTTTAAAGGGCTCTCTAGAGGGTTATTTACAAAATAGATAGAATACATACAAAAGAAGCCAAAAGAGAAATATATACATATATTATAAAATATAAACACAACTTCTTAATTACAATTACACATCTAGCATTGAGTGTATTGTTTAATTTTTGTAGGTAGTTTGATTTCTTCTGTATAGTATTGTTAAGTCATACTCAAAAGAATTCAAAAGCACCATTTGGATAATAATACCACTTTATTTTCTCTGTCTGTCAAAGGCCCAATCAGTTTTAATTATATTCATCCACCCTCAAAAATAAATTATAATGTTATTTATAGGACCAAAGTTAATTCTCTTGCTCTTTGCTGTGGTGTTATTTTTTTGGATATAACTTTGATTTACAAAAGGGAAAAATATAATAATCAATTTTACTTAAAGAACTTTTAACCATCATCCAGATCTTACCTGTGTCATTGCAGTAGCTTGCCCGGGACCCTGATCAGGTATTAGAGGTTTATCATCGCCCACTTGGAAATCAAAGTATACTACTTTATGTGAAAATGTGGAAAATTCATTGCTAAAACAGAACTGATATTCTCCTTTTGTTTCTGTTGTCCACTGGAAACTGTCATATTGTTTCTTTATGTCTTTATAAAGTAATTTTCCTTTAGGGCTTACTATTTCAACATCTACATCATAATTCCCTCCAGTGATAACCTGAAATACAATAAGATTGAGAAATATCTTTCATTATACTTATTTCATTGTAAAAAACAAAGATGTATTTCTTGTAAGTGCCATTGGGTTAGAAGAGGAGGGAGGGGCAAAAATCCTTCAAATGTCACAATTCATGTAGGAGAAATTATCTAACCTGTTGAACAACAATCCATAGTGTAAAAATACATGTTTTATAGCCAAGACGCTTTTTGAAGAGCTCATTTTTATTCTTAGTTTTGTGTACCTTTTCCAATATTTTTTTTAAGGGAGAGAGGGATGATTTAGCAGCTGTCAGATGACTTTCTTGAATGCAAAGAAATCTTTTCTTGATATTCTACGTGGCAAAGGATATTCATAAATATGTACACATGTTGAAAGAGTTCCAGTACTTTTACAAAAAACTATTGAAATATCGATAACTGTCATGAAAGCTTACCTGGTATTCCAGATTACACGCTACATTCATGTCAACTACCTCATGAAAACATTGTTTTTCGTTATCTGGGAGCTCAAACGTTAACTCCACAGCTAACGACGAACCAAGAAAAAGAGAAATGTAAAATAATAGTTTCATTTTTATATCTGACAAACCAGAACGTAATTAAGCTCCTACAACGTTTACAGAGGAGTATTTTAGGATCTACACTATCTGCGAATGTTTCATTTACAGACCGGCTACCAACTCAACCAAACAAACATGGTGGCATACACAACGTGGCAGATACCCGGATATTGCTTAGGGATCAGTCATTTCTCTTTATGAATAAAGACGGAACATTTTAAGATCAATATTCTTGATTCAAAGAATGAGATTTCCCCAAAAGTAACTGGATGCCAATTAAAAGAGTGCGATTTATTGAGAGTTGCTAGACAACAGGTCTCGCTTCAATGCCATCTACCGGAGAATTCATAACCTAATCCACCAATTTGACGTCACATATTTTATTTTGAACGTCACAATGTCTTGAGAAGAAATAGATAAACTATCCCCCACCCCCCCATCTTTCATCTGCAAAAATGACATTAGTAAATATGGAAATGTAATCTAAAGCGCAGTTAAACACGTGTAACATCTAAATGCCAAATTATTTTCCCTCTAATAATGAAAAGGCAAGAATGCTAAGTATTTCAACCCCAATGCGAAGGGGAATGCAACTGAGGCATGTCCCTCTTCGGAGGCGGTTTTCAAATTTATCAAAGTACTGGACACGAGATGACATAAGGTTTTGGTGTATTACGATTGGTCGTGAAAGGGTTGAACATACCTTCAGATCAGAAGGTGTCCCCAATTACACCGAACTAGGATTTGATGGAGGTCTTCCGATCCTTCCTGACCACTTTCAAGCTGTTCCTTTCGTGTTAGACCAAGAAAGAAGATATGCTGAAAGAGCACCGGTTGATATTAATAGTCATGTAGGTTATTTTAATGTTGATTGATGTTGGTCCATGTTTTTCCACAAAGTCGATCCCTCCAATGATTGGTACATGGCTGCTTGCTTAAAGATATAAATTCTCAATTTTTGTGGCTAGCCTATGTAATGTATTGTTGGTACATGAAATTAAGTCACAAAGCAAAATCTTCTATCTTTCATGCAGCCAATCAGATCCCACCCTGTAGTGAAAAGAAGACACAGGCCACTTCGACCAAGGTCTTCCAAAAGAATAAGTTTGAAAACAATGGCAGTAGACACCCATGGGATTGTGCATAAACTCGATAAGCCAATGGCCAAGAAAGAATACTTATTTCCAGGCGATATTGACATCTGTGTACATGGAGCAGCACCATTGATGCATATGATTTTGTAAAATTGACTCAAAGTCATAATTAGTAATTTTGCCATTTATTTCTTTGATTGAAATCAAGATAAAAAATGTTAAAACTTTGAGCCAAGCAAGGGGATATCCCTGTTTTAAGGTTGTGTAGTTAAGATTTATATAAGTGACACAATACAAAATTTGAAAAAGAAATAAATGATTGTTTTCGATGAATCTATAAATTAAAATGTCTTTCTATGTGCGGTTGTGAAACTTCTTCTCATGCTTGAAGACTTTGGTTAAATGTATGTGTACAACTGATAAGTTTTAGTCATATAGCCAGGGAGGAACTGATGCATACAGATATAAAGAGAAATATTAAAATTATGTTGACTTTGAAAATAAATATTTGCAAAAAATATAACATGTCTGCAATGGACAGATGATCCAAGAATGACTTGAGCAGTCAGCATCATTAATATTTGGTTCATTGGGTTTTTCGGAAAACACTTTATAGGCAGATAATGTCTAAGTAATGTCAAAGTATAGTGCATAAGACTTATCAATCAATGTATTAGAAAGAACATTTGTGATCACTTTGAATAGAATAAACTTTATTTCGGCTGCATATACTGCAATATATTAAATATCAAAATATAGAATAAATATCTATCCTAAATATACATACTTGGATGTTCCAAAAATAGAGATTTAGTTATTATCAAAGCTTATCACCACAACATATTTGAATGAATCCTTCAAAAGCTAGCTAGGAGAGCAATGGAAAGATTTTGGTAAAACTTCAAAAACACCCATCATACATTACAACAATTAAAAAAACAAACTTTACCTTAGAAGTTAAGTGTAAAAACAAGTTGTCAATGCAAAGCATTGAAAGATAATATTATTCTAACCTTGTATTTTCAAAGCTTTGAGGTGTTTGGTGATGTTTTTGAAAACATTTGAACTGGAAATTATTACCAACTTGAACATGACCTCTCACCCAACACTCTGAGCAAAGTCTTTACCCTAAACATTTATCACATTGATGACAGAGCTAATCCAAAATGATAACTTTTTATAAAAAATATTTGTTACCTTTTTACATTGCATTTCTATATTCTCTTGCATAAAATTTTACATTTTTTTTATTGACATAATCCTCAAGATGAATCTTTTTAGCTTTGGTAATTTGGCAACACTGGATTAATTAAATTTATTTTCATATTTTGTTAGCTTAATTTTTGAACATCTTTTCATGCTTTTTTTCAAACGTGTTTCAAAGCTGAACGCTGAAAACGATAAAAGGTAATGCATGAGTACAAAGGCAATCAATCATAAAACAAGACAGTTAGGTTAGTAGAAAAATTAAACAATATTTAATGCAGATCAATAATTGAAAAGATAATTTCCGCACCTTATATCACAAACCTTGATAATTTTTCACCCATATCCTCCACAATGATTTAGATTACACCAGGAATGCACCAACATTGAAAACCTTGATACTTCAGGATTCCAAAGCTAGTATTAGAGAAATTATTCTTCATCCTGTCAAAAAAAAAAAGTTAATCACATGAACATTAGATCAAGAACTAAAAGCCAGAACGGAAATATACATTCCTTTCAATTTTGAATAAAGACGCCAACTCTAATATCATGATAGTCAATTATTTAAGGAAATTGGTTGGTTCAAAAAAATCTCAATGGTTTGATCAGAATTTTTATGGGTTTGTTACGTATATTCTTCTCTAGTGGACAAGTATTGATTGCACCAAAAACATCTAGATTGGTGTTTGCAATTTTGAAAATATCTGGCAGGGTGTAGTAGAACTCTTACTTGAGAGGGGTGTGCTGACAATCCTGACACTTACCACTGCATGCTGTAACTTCCTTAGGCATGCTCAAAACTAGGCCCAAAACTGTATATCACCCTTATACGCAATAGATAATCAACCATATGTTCAAATATCAAACCAAAAATGGCCCATGCTGGGGTATATTCAAATGTAATAACACCTTTGTAATTATACTTAAAACGCTTGTAATCCCATGGGCAGGCCTTGTAACGTTTTAACAATAAACCTGCACACAGTTCCCAAGAAAATATGGCGATGACATAGAGAAGCAGCCGCAGTATTATGTGCACCCTATGATTGTAATATATTTCAAAGTAGAATTTTTCCAGAGCTAGACAGCCTAGTCCATATATCATAAATGCATACAGAGAACTATAACCAAGAAGGCTCCACCCTGTAGTCCCCTCTAAAAAGTCAAATATTGAGGTAAAAAATATCTCGACGGTTATTCCGTGAATAGCATAGATATAAAATCTAGTCCAAAATGAAAAAGGGATTAAACCCAATGTTTCTGTGGGGATTTCACGGGTTCGGTTAAATTCTTCTTGTTCAATGCTTGTACTCATTTTTTCCCCTCTTTCATTTACTGGATTTCATCTGCTTTAGTTACTGCAAAGATGGAGAAAGAAAGATTTGTTCAGTTTTATTTGCTATTACATAAACTTCCAATAAGAACTATGTCATCATTAACAATTTAACATTCTTTGGTGTCTCTTGGTCTGCTCATCTCAAAACTACACCATCCATATAGGTACGTCAATACAAACAATACAATATCAAGAATAGTATTTGAATTTTGGATAGACGGAGCTTTGGAAATAATATACTTATTTCAAATGTGTGTTTTAAATCGTTTAAAAACATGACCTATTGAGTGTCGGGGATGGGGGGTGCCCATTTATTGCAATCGGATCATTACCATAGGACTTCACGTATTCTATTTGTTCAAATATTACACAGGCCCTGATGGATTTTTGCAGAAAACGTAACGATAGAAGAATTGATTTGTTTCAGTTTTTGACACTGTCATGGTTTGATTATCCACAACTTACCAGAAGTTTTTTTTCTTTCTTTGATGTCTGCTCATGGTTGCCGGCTGTGGTTTGTTTATGTTTAGAACGGTGTCATAAGCCATGACACATGCGCCGTAGTAGCAGACAACATGGCTGTGTTCATGAATAAATAATTAACGAAACTGCGAGGCTTTTCAGCTCTTTGGAATAATGTGGCAAGATTTATGAATATGCGACAATAAAATAAGAGGAAATTTGTAAAAAGATATGATCGAAGAATAGGCGGACGGAATATACTACGGTTATAATAACCAAAATTAGTTTTGTGTTTTTCAGATTCATCATTCATTAAAATTCGTTTGTTTGAATGGTTTTGGTGCTTAATGAAAATTCTATAAATCCTTACTACATGTAGTTAAAATTTTGGGTACTTATTGTTTATAATTTATGTTTTTCCCCCCAAAATGAATTAAGGCTATTTTATGAAATGAAGAAACACAAACATTCAATAAATAGGTTACTTTATTTACCCTGAATATTATGCATAGATCAATGTTTATATTGTAGAAAAATCAACCTAAAAATATGTATGTCTCTTATAAAGTTTGCCCTAATGGCCAAGGAGCATCTCAATCTTTACTTCAATGAAGAAGATGTAAAGATTTAGTACAATGATATGATTTTTTCACCTGAAACATTTTGCTAAAATAGTTGGTACATTTTTACAGCATTTCTGTGACCTATTTTTTTCTTTTGTAGCATTCTGCACCACATTATATTATTCAGAAACGCATGATTTTTCCCCTAAAGTATCTTTCTTCACTGGCAGTTTTGTCTTAGTAAAAATCTGTGACAATGTACCAAGTGAGTCCTCTTTTAAAATTGGCACTCAATTTACCCCATTTGATTCTTGTTATATACCATCAGCAACTATGCCAAAAAGGGAAATCTGAAAAAGTAAAGGTAGATCACAAAATGAGTAAAAATGAAATAGTTCTCAAATGGTGCATTGTTTTCCTTCAAAACAAATAGGGTACTATTTTTTTAGGTTCTTATGTTTGACTTCATATTTTTCCACAAATTTCTGGATAAATCACAATTATAAACTACATCAGATAACCATTCATGTGATCAAGCTCTCTAGGAGAGGGTGAAACGTTAAGTGAGGTAAAACATTATCTCATAAAAAAACATTGTTCCAAAGGTGAATAATTTTTCTGAAAATGGATCTTGGAACTAATAATATATTCAGTAATATAATCTACTTGTCAGATAGTCACTACCTCCCCCCCCCCCCCCAAAAAAAAAAGGTTGGTTTGTTTCAAAAATATTTGATGGCTTTGTGATTTGAAAATTCTGATTCAAACTCTTATTGGTGATTTAAAAAAAGTACAGTATAAAGTAATAGCAAATGTATAAAATAGATTTATAAACTTACATAAATGAAGGTTTATAATTGTTTATCATAGAAATTGTACAATTCTCCAGCAGCTCTCTTCCATCGGACCTATTGCATAATTAAATGAAGAAAAAATTTGTGATTCATTAAGAGTACATGTACTGCGAATTCAGCCATATATTTTTTTCAGACCAAGTGCAGATTGGGAATTAATTTTCTTTGAGACCAAAGAGTAATTTTTTTTTAAGATTGATCAATTGTTGATAAAATATATTTATCTAAAAGAAAAACATTACTCATTAAACATTATGGTTGTCATTTTTATAATTTAAGTTGATTCTAATGACTTTTTTAGTTTGTGACAGTCGCTATAATGCTTCAATTACTGCAAACCCTTACATCGCCATTCTGCAAAACTCTCACTCTCAAAAGATAATCCACCATCAGTTCAAAAAGGTATCCAAATAGTAAATATCCAGGAAGACATTCAAGAGTAATAATTCCTTTGAAATTGTATTTAAAACGTGTGTAATCCCAAGGACATGTGTTGAAATTTTTTAAGATTAGTCCTGCGATTAATTCCGAAGAATATATGAGCAGAACATATATGAGAAGTCTGTATATCCATCTTGTCTGTTTATTGTAATTAAGTTTGATGTATATCCATTCCAAAACAAGACAACCTAGTCCATATATGAAAAAAGTAAATAGCGAGCTGCAACCTAAAAAGCTCAATCCATTTGACCCATTTAGATAGTCAAGTACTGATGTAAAAAATAGCTCAACAGATATGCCATGAATGGCATAAATATAAAATCGAACTGGTTTAGAAAAGGGTAAAAGGTCAAACACATCTGTCAAAGATTTATCTGGTGGGGAGACTGAAGATCTTCTTTCAATGTTTACACTCATGTTTCAGATTTGGAATTCAGGATTTCCTACAAAGAAAAGGAATAAACTTCAATATAAAATTTGTCATAAAATTATTTGTGTATTTATCATGTGTTCAACATTGATTTTGTCTGCTTAACAAAAAATCTTTGTGCTTTATTAGCATCATTATATAGTTACAATGTAGAGATAAACATCACGTGTGTGTGTGTTAGGATATGTTTCACGTGCATTTGTTCGATCAAAATATGCATGAATGCGTGAATAAAATACTCATCGTGAATATGATTATACCAATCCACTTACCAATCTATTTTTTTTTCTCTTTCCTCACTTTTCTGTTTATGCTTGCCAGTGCGGGCTCATAGTTTGTTTATGTTTAGAACGATGTCATATCCCATTGCACATGCGTTAAAATGACAAGCAACATGTCTGCGCCCATGGAGAAGTGATAAGTCAAAACAAGCATTTTAAAGACTGGTCGTAACTAACGTGATAAAACACTGAAAATGGATGCCAATAAGATGGTAGAGTTGCAGTATCAAATGAAAAATAATCAGGCAGATCTTCAGGACTATTTGCGCGACCTAGAGGGTTGGACAGGTGAGATTAAGCAGAAGGAAGCCGCTCTGAAAGATAAGCCAGATCAGAATGGTGAAGGTGTAAGTATTCAGATATTCTGACTTCTATTTTTGGCTATGTCACACTGGGCCAAAACCATAAAAGGAGCTTTGCAGTTATGTTGAATTGTAACTATTATGTACAAATTGTGACACAATAACAGACCGACATAACTTATAAGGCCAACCATTCGTCGACATTATCAGAAACTTTTTGTTTGACACTGACAGAGTAATTTTTCTGAAAACGTCATTTATACATTATTTTGTTTCATTCTTGTATAGGAACAGAAACTGCCACCAGTAAGGAATAGTTTAAACAAAAAGAAAAAGAAGAAGAAACCGAGAACAAAACTTGCCCAAGAAAAGACTCCAGAAAAAGGAAAGCAGAGAATAAGTGGATTTGACTTCAAAGCATGGGATAAATTTGATGTGGTAAATGATAATTAAAATCTTGATTACAGTGTAACACAACATATTTCTTACTATATTACGAATAAGTCATAGGTTTCCCAGATTCATATTTGAGAAGAATTATTCAACTTTGGAATGATGTATTTGAGATAATTGCTTACGTTTCTCCCTCTCCTAGAGGGCTTGATCACATGAGAGGGAGAAACGTCATGAGAGGTAAGCAATTTTCTCAAATACATCGTTCCAAAGTTGAATAATTCTTCTCAAATATTTCTTACTGTTACGATTATTTTGCTTTTTATAGATTTCGGAAATATTTCACTGAAAATTATTGAGAAATTAAGTTACTTAAATTCCAACTATGAATATAAATTTATTTAACTCTACTTGATAGGATAAAGCTTTGGAAAAAATTGATGATGAGGAATCCTCATTAGGGTCTGAATATGAAACTGATGAAGAATGGGAGTCAGAGAGAAGAATGCAACAGGCCATCATGCTGAAAGAGCAGGTAATATCATTACTGATACCTGAAAATCTGATTAACGTTTAACCTCCCCCCCCCCTTTCTTCCATATCAATGACATTTAGATACTTTTTGGTAAAAAAACTTTTTTCATTGTACATTCAGGGCAATCAGTACTTCAAAGAAAAGAAATACACAGAAGCCATAGAATGCTACACGCAAGGAATTTCATCTGATCCATACAATGCTATACTTCCAGCAAACAGAGCTATGGCTCTGCTTAAAGAAGATAGGTATGATTGTTGTCAACTTCTTGTACATAAGAATATTTTTTCTTTGTAACGTTGGTATGATACAATTTAAAGAAGCCCACTGAGCTGTTCATAATATTCTTCTTGCTTCTATAACTTTGGAGTTTCCTTCAGATAGAAGAAGCTCTTGTAGGCTTTGTGTAAATACTATAATACAATGGGTTTTTTTCTACTTAGATTTGCAGCAGCAGAACAGGATTGCACGACTGCTATATCATTAGACCCCACCTACATAAAAGTTTATTCAAGAAGGGGGTCAGCAAGAGTAGGACTTAAAAAATACCAAGAGGCTAAAGCTGATTTTGAAAGAGTATTAAAACTGGAACCAGAAAACAAAATGGCAAAAAATGAACTAAGTAAAATAGAAAAAGTAAGATCCAAATGCTACTCTACAGTGTCTGTATTAAAATAGATATTTTTGCTTGGAAATAAAATTGAATGTTTTAGTTCAGTTCCCACCACATATCCTTGCTAGAACTATAATGTTCATTTTGATACTTTATCACGGCAAACAATTACAAAATGAGTTTGTTTCGGGACACTTTACCCCATTTTGGTTGTTTAATGAATTATAGATTTTTCTTAGATAAATGTCAGTATTTCTAAAGTGCTACTTGCAAAAAGGAAAGTTTTTTAATTTTTATTTAAGCATTTGCATTACAAAGTAGTTATGAAAATGCATTTCTTTTTACTTTTACAGATATTAAATCCCCCAGTGTCTGAAGACGACGGCATTGTGAAACCTATTTACAAAAAACCTTCAGAGAGATCAAAGGTATGGGATCAGGCTGTATAGTATTTAGAAATATACCCCACTCTACAGCTTCAGAAGGTTTTTTTTATCATGTCAAACTGGGAAAATCACAAAAATTATTCAAGTATTGTAATTGCCTATTATGTAAATCTTAAGGTCAACAGTGTAAGTTTAAAGTTAGAAAAGAAAGAAATACAAGCAAACGTATTGATGATTCTTTCATTGACATTTAATCATGCGAGTATAATTTTTCAGAAACCCCTCAGACGTATTGAAATTGAAGAAATTGGTATAGAAACGCAAGCAGCTCCCCAAAGGCCATCTTCTTCAAAATCAGAAACTGTCCCAACATTGGAGTTGGGTAGCGGTGATGCTCCAAAATCTAATCTATCAAATGAAAAGAAAACTTCGAAAAAAGACAATGATCCAACACCTACATCTCAAAATAGTAGTCCAAGGATTCCTTCTGTGCCTAGTTCATCCTACCAGTTTCAGACTGATTGGAAGGAATTAAAAGGACATGATGAAAAGTTTTACCAATATTTTCAGGTAAGCTTATTGGTTTGCAAAATGAATTTGAAAAAACATTGATCATCTTAAAATGATTTGTTGACTGAGTTGAAAATGTCCAACATAGAGGCCATGCTTTACTTGTAGTTTAAAAATGAAGGTTGTTATACAATAAAATGTGTATAGATTTATCAATTTTAGTTTGGCTTAGCATCAGTATGTTAAGGTAGATATAAGCTAATTTATCTTTTTCTTACAGCAAATAGATCCAAAACTACTGCCGAAATTATTTGGTCAAGCACTTGATGCGGATATATTGATGAAAATCTTTCACACTTTACAAACCTATTATATCCCGTGAGTATTCAATTTTTCCCTGTAATTAATTAATTTCTGTTCAAGGTTGTAATTTCTTGATTACAAAATACAAAGACCATATAGCAAATTTCTCACATATAATTTACAAGATATGATATTATGTGAAGCTGACCAGTGTTAAATATTATGATTGGCTGTGATGTCATGATGCTTTTTAATTACAGCGAGAAGAAAGACACGTATTCTGTCTTAAAAGCTCTTTTAGATGTGAAGAGGTTCTCGATGACATATATGTTCATGTCTTCCAAGGAAAAAAAAGGTAGGAGGTTAATAACCTGTCCCAAATTTATAAGATCTTTGTAGACATTCCTTCATCCAAACTAGAAGTACTGTGGAGAGGTAGGGTTCTATCACATTAGTTCATATTGATTTTGAATGGAAATTGTTTATATTTTCAATGAATTTGATTCACCAAAACCATGATGATTTATTTTTTATTTGTTTCAGTTGTACAAGATATATTTGATGACATGAGAGGATGTGATAGTCTTAAATCTGATGACATTGAACAACTTGAAAAACGTTATGAACTTTAATGCTTAGACTCTATTTTGTTTAGTTATTAAATTACAAGGAAGTATAAAACAGATGTCGAAGGAAAAATAACACCAACATCCAATGTGAAACAATTATGCAAAGAAAGGAAGTCAAACAATGAAGAAACTTTTTCATTGATTGGAAAACCTTGCTTGATTGTTTTCAAAAATCTGTGATATGAATTTTTGAATACTTTTGAAATTTTTCCAAGACCTATGCAAGGAGAAAAAATGTCAAGTACAGGAATAATTAAAAAATAAACTAGCACCAGTTAAGAAGCATATTTACTGATAACTTTCAGTTATTGTTATAAGTCTGCTGAGAAATTAATGACTATTTTACAGAAAAATATACTTGACAAGTCTTGTCAAGTTGTGATTTGGTAATAAATTGTGTTTATGAAGTATTCCATTTGTTGTGTAACTGTTACATCTTGACCATTGTCTTCAGATTTGATTTCTTTACATAATTGGCAGTAGAGTCTTTATTACACATCAGAGAAAATAATTTGGCTAGTAATCACTGGATTCTTGATACAAAATGTCATTAGTTAGACGAGGACTTTCCTCCAAAGTGAATAAATCGGAAAAAATATCTATTCAACTGCCTTTTTTTTTAGCATGATACATTGATAACCAAATGTTCTAGACACTTGATCCTTCAAGACCTACTTAAAAGTATTTACCCTTCTTCTTGACTCATATATAACTAAGAAACAAACTAAAATTATAAAACAGTATTATGATTAATATCTAAATTATCTAAGTATCAATTTTGACAAACTCATTATTCTTTTTACTGATAAAGATAACAGTATCACATTATTATTTTGAAACCTATCTACCAGGATTGATCATTCATTTTAAAAAACCAAAAGATAGGATAACTACTAATATACTGGCACCATCCAGGATCACTAATGATATGTTAACACACTTGTAACATTTTCTTCGATATCAGTCGATGCTTATATTAAAAGAATCCTCTCTACTTTCATTTGCATTCTCTCCTTGAATAGGACTGGTGTACAGTCTTCTCACATTTCTGAACTTTTTATGAAGAGCTACCGTCACTAAATCACCAGCATTACGTATTACATCAAGGTTCAATTTCTTTTTCGCTGGTGTACCACCAGGAGATCTTTTCACTCCAGGTGTACTTTTTAGGTTCTTTTTGCCAGAAAGTAAATTAACTCTCAAATCATCATTAAATTGTTTTGGTGTTGCATGTTTTTCCTTTGCTGATTTTGGAGTTTGAGTTCTATTGCGCAAACTCCTAGTCTTTCTTCTTGTGGACAAAGTACCTGAAGTGCATCTCTCCCCACCAGAAGAGTCATTTCTCAATGTATGTTTGCCTGCTTTCAGTCTTAAAGCTGTAGAGGGTGGGAGAGGTGGTGGAGATAAGTATGACTTAAGTACCGGTCTTTCGTATAATGAAGGAGTTTGTCTTTCTATTGATAAACTATCAAACAAATCATTCTTTACATCCTTGGTGATATCAACAAAATTTTGGGAGCAAAAGTTTTTCACTTCCAGATACAGGTAACACAAGCCTGATTTCAGACCCAATGAAGACTTAGAGTGATCTAAAAATCCTATGTCAGTCAGGAGATGGTACAATTTCTTCATCTGGTCATCGAAAATTTGTGAATTGTCCTAAAAGAAATCGAAGTAAATGAATGATAGAGTATTTGACAAGATTTATAGCTTTGTATTCTTCTTATTTTACCAGGTTTATCTTTTCAGTTTGAAAGGACTAATATCCCACAGAACCCAAGGAGAGTTACTTTATAAGATAAAATCATGATAAATATTCACAGATTTTTGGGACAAATAACAACGTTGTTTTTAGCCATTGTTCCTTTATGTGCCATCAGGGCAGAATCATTCAGGATTTGTGTACTTTATTATTAATCATTACATAACAGCATTGAACATGTACAGAAGATAAGAAATAAATTTAATAAAAAACTAAGATTTATTTATCACTGTACCTCTTCTATACAATCTTGTAATGCTTTGTCTCTTTCACTGAGAAGTTCCATCCATTCTTCTCTTAGTATTTGAATGTCTCTATCATCTGAAAATACAAATAATATAGGGTGATAACATAATTTCAAAGAGTAATTTGGGGTTTACTTGTGACGAATCTGAGAAACATTTGGTCTAAAACAACACTCAACAGCTGAAAAATATCTGGGTAATTGGATGATCTCACTTCTCAGATTAATCTACCTTGTTTTATGAATAGTGTGTGATCTCAACATTTATATCATGTTGATATGTGCCTTTATAATATTCTTCTGTTTATCTTCATGTATAATAGTCAGTGTTTTACTAATACATGTACATGTATATAATTTAGAGTGCTTTAGACTAGTCTATACCTTTCCTCTCAAAGACTTCCTTTTCGTCTGGCATCATTGCCAGCATTTTCTCACGCTGTTTCTCTAGAGTTCTGAGGTAAACCTTTGGTGGTAACTGGGTACTTTTCCAAGAATACATATCTACAAAATAAAATATTCAGTGTTTTTCTTCAAAAAGTAATCTTAAAGAATACCAAGTCCAAGGGTCTTTGTGCTTGAACATGTCTTGTGTTAGGGACATATGATCTGAGTCTTTTATCGCTCATTTCACCATTACATACAGTCTGTCTTTAACGCTGTCGCAAACGTCAGCTTTGTCTTAGATAAAAGAATAGAAGAATATGATACTATACATGATACTCTTTATAATGAGAAAAAATGTAAAAATAGAAAAAACTTGCTTTGTTTTCTTTGCAACTTAGTGTATATCGGTGTTCAAAAGTCCCGCTTCCGCTTCAGTTGTAGTCTCAAACTTATCTAAAAGAATAATCATGATATATTGAAATTCGTTTCTTTCATACCAATTAAAACCTTACATTTTTTTGTGTTTTTAAATTTTATTATTAGATGTCATACCTGCTCTCATATCTCTTATCCAGATTATAGGACTCCAGACTGTAAAACAACATGGCTGCGCCCTTAGTGAACATGGCCCTGTTACCAAAAGTGACATTTCTATCAAGAAACCTCAAATCTCTAGGTAAGTAGTGTTAATTGACCAATGTTGAAATAAAAAATGATCTGTATTTAATAGTAGGACAGACATGCTCAGAAAATTTCGTCTTCAGACAGGCCTGTAAGATATTTAACTTTGATATGTTTTCCTGTAGGCTACAATCAAATATAAATTCACCACAATTACAATTAATATTACAGCTCAGAAATGTATGAGGATGAAGACAGTCATAGATGTAGCATACACAGAAATGGATGATGTACATTATTACCTTTTAAAGTTTAACTTCTGCGATGTTTTAATTGACATTTTTATCTTGCAGGTATTTGCTGCCATAATGCATCAAGGACACTTTCAACTTCTAGTCACCTTTTTGAAAAATGGCATTTATTGAGTGCAGTGTGCTTGGAGAGATTTCCTTCAATTACCATGCAGAAAAGAGACATGGAAACAAAATTTGAGAATCTTCTTGGAACCATAGAACACGAGAACAGTGTTTTGTCAGATCATGAACTCCGCCATCAAGAAGACTTGTAAGTGATATTGTTATAGCATTTTATCCATAATTAATTATAGATGCACTATATATTATAAGTAGATGATTTTGTTTTTCTGGGATCATGGATTACTTCCGAAAGGAAGAGTTCTTTAGAAATCAAAAGACAGTTGGCCATAGCACACTCCACTGTTAAAAAATAAGTATCCATTTAGCTGGAGGAATATTTTATTTTTTAGAGATAGATTTATGCAGAAATTCTTCTCAATAATTATGCTGATTTTTTCATAATCCTAAATAATTGCAGGAAAATTGCAGAAAGAAGAAAAAGAGATGATTATGAGGAAACTGAAGCTGATGCTATCAGACAAACAGCTGTTGAAATAGAAGATGAATGGGAAGCTGAGTTCAGTGAATTTAAAGTTGCTAGCAGAACAACAGGTTTGGAAGATTTTACATTTCAAAACAATAAGATATTGTTTGTTATGGTAATGAAGTAATTTTGCCAATATCAATTAACATAACATTTACTTTGACAAATGAGAACTGTAAGAAGGACTTTTGTAACTCTCCTGTTAGTATCCAAGCAATACATTCCTGTAGTTGCACAACATATTTGTTGGGTTGGTGAGCTCATCTTCAATGCAAATAATGATAAATTCATAACCATGAATGCTCCCAACCGTGACTTTTTTTTTCAATGATTTCGAATGTTGTTTGAAAATAGTATTTTTCACTTATTTTGTTGTCATAAAACATTGCTTCTTAACATAAACTTACAATATCTCTTTTACAATTCTATAGAAGCAGACGAGAAAAACGACCTAAAATCACTTAATAGAAAACTTGATAGAAAATTAACACTTTTAGTAAAACAAAAATTTGGAAATGATTCTCATTGGGTCCTTCCACAAGGATTGAGAAATGAGGGAGAGGATATGAGAGAGGTGAGGAAATCATTTGAAACTATGAATTTTCTAAGAAGTAATTTATGAAAGTGTTCCTCTGTAATATTATGTCATCTGATGATTATTTTTGCCTAACATAGTGATCTTTTGATGATGTTTCCATGATTGTTAGTTTATTAACTTATTCTTCTGTGTTTCTTAGGCTGCAGAAAGGGTATTACAAGACCATTTTGGTGACAGTGTTCAGAGCAAAATTATGGGCAATGCTCCTGTTGGGTTTTACAAATATAAATATCCAGAAAAAGCAAGAACTGGGGGGGTGGTAGGGGCAAAGGTAGGTTTTTATTTAATTTTAAGAATGTATCTTGTTTAGTAGTATGTTTTTGATAAATAGTTTAGTAGCTGGTGGGGTCATCAATAATATAACAGAACACCTCATCTTTTGTTTTATATTTCTGAAGTTGAAAAGCTGTAGAGACTTTGTTTTATAAAAGGCCAAACCCTAAAACAACACACTTTCTTAATTAAAATGTTCTGTCAATGAGTTATCTAAGCTCCCATTTTAGTTTTACTTATGTACTCTTTTTATTTTGTTTGTAGGTATTTTTCTTCAAAGCACAACTTGAAGGTGGAGAAGTAAAACAAGAAAGTAAAGACGTCATTGATCACGCATGGGTCACCAAACATGAACTTCATGACTATCCCACATCTAATTATTTAAAATCTGTAAATAAATTCATTTTAGAATTGTAGTTTTCAATAGATTGTTTTTCCTTTTCTTTAAAAAGTATATATATAATGAATTACAACTTCATACATCTGCCTATGTAACAAACTTGTTTGCAAGTTTTGAGGTCCAACTTTTTGTTACAGATATCAGGTCTTGAAAGATTCAAGCATAATTTGTACTAACTAGAGTAAATTGCTGGTTGTTTTTATCAACAGAACCTAGACAATCGACTTAAAGCATACACCGAGCTCCAATTCAGAATTGCAAAGTGTTTGTCATTTAAATGGGAGCTTAAAATTGTGGGTTACCAAAGGAAAGTTTCATGGAGTGATCATTAATGCTAGTAATAAGTATGAATTAATTATTATGCTGTTTATATAAACATAAATGTAAATATTAGAAAAATAAATGTTTTGAAAAAACAACAGCTGAATAGACTTTCATCAATGTTTTAATTTTCATTTGTTTGAATACAATATTTTTTTTCTACATTATAAAATATACTGAAAAGTTAAACCCCTCTTTGTTGCATATTAGAGGTTACATGTATATTAGCTAATGTATATCATAAAGTACTGAAGAAAATTCAAAGCATTCACATATTCACAATTGTAGAATACTTTTAGTACTAATTATGTGCTGCTTACAAGTAAAAAGTGATGAAGTACACTACAATGTCTTGTTTAATAATATGTTATTACGATAAGAAGGAGGTCTTCATTCATCAAAATGAAAACTTGTGCTAGCCTTAATCTGTGAATGTTGGTTGAAGGTTTTTGGCGTCATACATAGGATTTTCAAATTGAGAACTCAATGTTGAAGGGAGGTTTTCCATTTGAGTTTCTTTATCAGAATCATAACTTTCACTGTGGTCTTCCATCAACTTGAAAGAAGCAAGTTTAGGGCTCCACTGAAAGGGAAAAAAAGGGAAATTTCACTGTACTGAATTCGTTCCATACCCTTTTAATCAAATGCCTGTCAAAAGAGTTGGATTTGATGCGAAACCAAACATCAGATGGCAGTATTGCATAATGCCATTGGATTGTAGAGATGAAAGGAATTTATAAATACTTAAATATTACAATTGATATACAAATACTTTATTAATATTTGTGCAGAGTTAAAATAACAAAATAAAGATCGAATTTTGAAAATGACATAATCTATCTATCTTTCTATCTTCCTGTACACTATGATCGCTCATAATTGAGCATTATTCACAGTTTTTCGGTCTTGAGGTATGTTGCTACTCGGAATCAAACCTGAAAATCTATTTTGCTTTGCAACAATTACATAGTTATAATTTTAATGTCTGCACACCATAACCTATACCTTTGATATGTATCTGAAAGCCATCATGATTGCCAAGGAAACAACTACAATGGAGAATATAGAACCACACACAAGGGCTACAAGGAAGCCAAACTGAAAAAGATAATAATCATGGATAGATTTGAGTTTTGTTGAATTAAAATGAGATTGATATGAGTTTCTTATAAACAAGGGTAATGTGTATCAAATTTTATGAAAAAAGTTGTTACTGTTTGAGTTCATAAGTTGCCCTTTAAAAGCTCAATAGAAGAGATCTATTTTGTTTTATTATTTTTTGTTTCTTCTTTTAACATGTATACAGGTAAGGGTTGGTTTATTTGAGTTGTTGAAATGAACTTTGATGATAAAATCAACAACAACAGACTGCTTTTATAAAACTTAATTATATTCTACCCACAGAACAAAACAAACCACAGCTTAAAATCAATTATAATGTAATAAGAGTTCACCTTCCCTCAATGGCCTATCAACTTACATGTTCTGTTGGTGCCTCTTTCTTTAGACTGACTTTGCTGTACAATGGGGACTCAATTACGTGCAGAATGCCGTTAAGTACAGGAATGTTAGCA
Organism: Pharyngocirrus eroticus; assembly: GCA_033118115.1. Taxonomy (NCBI): domain Eukaryota; kingdom Metazoa; phylum Annelida; class Polychaeta; family Saccocirridae; genus Pharyngocirrus; species Pharyngocirrus eroticus. Next base: position 25,663 of record JAVSBT010083328.1, read on the forward strand.
GTTATGATAGGAATGCCATTCACAGAAAACAGAGACTGAAAATAATTAATACAAAGTATGTAATGAAACAAAACAATGATCGAGGTAAACCCCATAGGAGGACAAACATCATTACTGCTGAGGATGACTGAGAATTTTTTTTAATTCTTGGAAAGCTTTATTGCCAAAAGTAGTATAGTCATGTTTTTTTTCTGAAATCTTATAAAAAAAGGATGTCTTTTTGTGAACAAGCTACTTTAAAATGACAAAATCATGACAAGTGAGCAAGTAGTGTAGTAATTAAGGCACTTGAGTCATCAAACATATTATCCCCATGGCATGCGATATAACAGTTTCAGCAAATGGCAATGTAGAATGGTTTACTGTCCAAAGGAATGTATTGGACTTCATTAATATGCTACATGCACTTCATGAATATTCATAAAAAAGTGAGAAAGACAAAAAGACACGCATCCAAGTGACCTAATGACTTACATTTTCTGTGACATCTTTGATAAGGGTCAATTTTTCTTGAGACATGGAAACCAAAATTGTATTATTATCTGTCATGTTTCCAATCCAAATCACATCTGACACAAGATGATTGTAGAAATCTTGACTGCTCATATTCTAGAAGTAAGGTTTAATTAGCGAAAGAATACTTTATTAATAGAATAATGACACAGATATACAAAAAATAGATAAAGATAAAAGCATTCTGAATGGCAAAGATCAAGCTGACAAAGAATCCTAAGTGAAAATATTTTATCTCAAACAAATACAATAAAATGTGTAAAATAAAAAAACATTTGAGTTATGAGGTTCTAAGAAAAGTAGACTTGTTTTTTTTGGATAAAATCAATCAATATCAAATTTACCTATCTTTTTTTATCAATTTTACCTATTTTTTCATATTAAACAACCTATGCCATTTTAAGAAAGTAAATAAATTCTTATTTGTTAAGGATACTCACAAATGCGTTTAATGGAAAGAACAGTGTTAAGTTTGCTCCAGGGTCCATTAGGATCTCTAGAAATTCATTGAAGTCTTCACTTGCAACAAGGGTCTGAAAAAAAAGAGTAGTAAATTGGCAAAAAAATGAAGATGCAGTTGGATAATCCGTTCTCATAAAATAGGTTCATTATCCAGTCCACTCTAAAAAAGGAGGAAGGAAAGGACTCTGAGGTAGGAGAACATGGATCTATTTGATTGACAATGAAAAAGGAGAAATTTAAGAAGAAAATGAATACTTTTTTCAGTGTCTATAAAATGAAAATAGATTTTAACTGTAACAAAATCAAAACAAAAACAAGGATTTAGTACAAAATTTTGTAAAACAAACTACAGGTATCATATATATCTGAACCACAAAATGTATTTCAACCTTACCTATGCAGAGATTTATGATGGCAAATTTCTTTAACATAAACACACATTATGTAAGCTTGTGTAAAACAACTCATAAATAAAGAAATCACCTCACCTTTGAAAAGGATTCATTTGCATAAATATCTTGAATAGTTGCATAAATGTCTCCATTACAAAATAAACCGTCTCCAACAAAACCTTCCTTACACTCACATTTTGGTTTGAAGCCTCCACCTGAAACAATAGACAGAGGTAGAAGAAAAATCTTTCTCTCAACAAACCATTTGCAAAGAATGAATTATTTTTACAGCGACCATTTCACTTTATATTTATGTCTAACAAACTTAAAATAATGCTCAACCCCCCCCCCCCATTTAATTTTGTTCATATAATGCCTAATTAAATTTCTGATACAAGTCAATAAAGAAATAATAGTTGTTCAGAACAATTTTTTAAACATTCATGTTTTTATATATATACACTAATGGTAAAAATCCTATTTGTATCAAAGTAGTTTAGATTCTTTATATGAAATAAAACAATGAAAACATGATGGTGAAAACAGGAAATCTTGATTGCATATGTATTATATCAGGCACAATGATATTTTAATTTCCCACTGGGGATATGTAGGCAGATGATGTATTGTTACATATTAACTCATTAATGAAAATAAGCTTATCGGGACATAATTTTATAGTGAAATCAAAAACAGTTAGATTTGAAACAAACAAGCTTGATGCCTTCTTGCTGATAGTTTCAATGATGCTAGTTTGACATCCAGTCATTTGCAGGTAAAACAAATTAGCCTAATGGGTAATTCTTTTTTGTATGTCAAAAAAGTGACACATTTTGACATAAGGATGGAAGATAGGTTTTGATTCAACCATGTATTTAACAATTCTATTTCTTTTATCACGCTTTTGGACTTAAAAAAACATATATGTTTACCTGTAGGAGCCATCAAGCTAAAAGTTGATATCTCTCTAACTTATATAGATGTGATCAAAGTTATAAAAGACTAAGAATAAAAACACACAATCTCATGAAACCCATCCTCTATCCTTAAAACACCTTACAATGACATGAGTAAGGAAAATTTCCCCAGGCAACCACAGGAATATTTTTGGTCCAATGACTGGAGTATATTGATCTTATTTTCTTCTTTCACAGACAATGGTTATTTTTTTTAAGGCGGAAGGAAGGGAGGCAGCACATTATTATTAAATCCTGTCTATGATTAATCTACATGTATGTTCCACTATTTGTTTCCTTTGAATCATAAACATTTATTTTTCTGTGAAAAGGGTAGCAATCTTTTAAACTTTCACAATTTGAATTTAATTCCATTGGTAATGTAATTCTACTTCTGATTCCTTTGTGTTGGACATTGTTTACCTTACCTATTGTTTTATCAGACTTACCAGGCATGACTTGAGGATAGCAATTTGCATTTTGAGAGCAGCCAGCATGCTGTACTCTGCATGGGTCAGTGCTGCTGTAGCAATTCTTACCATCTCCTAGGTAACCAGTTTGACAAGTGCATTTGACAGCCACAGACCCCTAGAATTCAAGCAAAGGAATATTTTAATTAGAAATCAATTAAAATATTATATCTTCAGTTTAATTTTTTAAGATACACTTGTGTTTTGGACTAGTTTTAGGACAGAGCCTTCTCTAATCTGAAACCACATGGTTATTCCATTAAATAAGTAACTTAAACTTTTTGGATACGTTGTCTTTAAAAGAATTTCTTCAAAGCTTTCCACTCCTTTCAGAGGATCTTGGTCACTGGATGTACAATTGATATCATCAAGTGGGGGTCAGGTTGGTATATATAATACGTTCCAAGCAATAAAAGATAAGATGAAACTGTGGTGTTACATCAATACTTTAGAAATTTGAAATTTTACCTGAGGATCCACATGACAGTCTGCTAAGGGATGACATTGTCCATTGTCAAAAGTACACAGAGACACACAACTGTAACCATCTCCTATGAACCCTTGATGGCATTTACATGAGACGTTCCCATCACTAAAGGATGCACATTTTGCAGAAACATGACATCCACCATGGCTAATTAGGCAAGGATCTGTCAACATTTTACATAAAATATAAGCAAAAAATTACACAAGGAGTAGTGCTAAAAGCTAGATGAAACAAAGCCACCTGGGGTCACAAGAATCTTAGACAGGGGTTTACATTTACTTCTGATTTCATCTTTAAGACCTGTCAACTTTATAATAACTGTTTAATATATTTTGACCTCCATTCCATTTCAATTTTCTTTCCAATTATTGAGCTTTTTAATTTTATGGAAACACTAAGTCATAACTTTATCTTACATATGCCATTATCTTTCTACTTACCAGAAGCTAATAATAAGAACACAATCATTATGCATGCATTTATAGTGTCTTTATCCAAGGTGCAAATTACAATATTTTGTCAGAGGGGTCACAAAGCACATTCATTATTCAAGGAAAAGAGGACTGTATAATACTTGAAATGGGGATAAAAACTGTCTGGTCCCACTGGACTTACTGTAATTAGCACCTTGCTTAATCGCTTCAATTTATATGTTCTTGGATTGTTTTCACCTACCATTTGTACAGTTTAAGCCTGGCTGTCCAGTCACGGCACAAGTTTCACACATTCTTCCAGTGTAATCTTCATTACACATACACTGTCCACTTGCTTGCATGCCAGTGTCACACTGACCTCTTCCAAAGCAAGGTTTCACTGCACCTCCTGGACACTCTACAGGTGGTAGCGAGAAATTGAAAATATCTTTTGAGATAAAAACTTTTTCAATTTACAAAATCATTTAAAAACTAGAATTTGCAATAAATAGTTGTAGAAGCATTTATTTATCAATAAAATAGATAGATAAATGAATAAACAAATTAACATTCTCTCACTGATACAAACATCAAACCAAACTTAAGTAATATTCATATATTATTTCACATACCTAAACAATCTTCACCAAAGTAATTATTGCAACATTTCGGTTTCTACAAAATAATATTCATTAAACATATGATTCATCCATCAATCAACAAAACTAGTAAATCCTCTTATATTAATATTTCAGTTAGTAAGTGTAAATTCTTATTGTCACTTTGAAGCTTTATTGTTTTTCTAGAATGATGGTTTCAAAAATCATTTCAATGAATACACAAGATGACCATTATTTTTTGTTACAACCCATACAATAAGTTGATAAGACATAGTGGCCTAATGGATAGGGTCACTGACTGGAGTCTAAGAGAAACAGGGCATCTCGGTGCGTCCTTGAGCAACATATTTTATTATATATTGCTTTAATGTTCCCTATTGTAAAATTAGGTATTGGGCGCTGCACAGCGAGGAAATTCCGAAAATACAATTTCAAATGTATTTTTTGACAATAAAGTATAATTTTTTAATTTTTTTTTTGAATTATTTTTTTATCATACTGGCCGAATCCTTCCATTTTTCCAACATCATTTAACTTACAAGGTCATTTCAAAGATCTGGTTTGAGAAACCTTTTTCGTTTTTATTATTATCACCCAGTAAATTAAAAAAACCATAGAAATCATATTTGAATAAGTTTTGATTTTCATGAAAAGAAGGTCTACAGGAGATAAGCTGTTCATGGACTGAATATTGACTAATATCCATCATTGTATAATCAGAATTCTATTCACTCAAAAGTGTTTTTTAGTGTATTGTGTTGAAAACCATTTCCATTTTCTACTGAAGAGATTACACAAGGTTGAAAGTTGATTGGGTCATTTAAAGCAATAAAGATGTCAAAAAAGAAGATTCTTGGAACAGTTGTTGGCTGACAACAAAGAAAAGCAAAGATCATGGACTATGAACTTCCTGTCATACCATTAAGTTCTGTAGTAGTTTGGATTGGAAAAAAAGAAGACCCAATGAATGGATTTGTGAGGAAGAATTCTTAAACTTTGATGGAGCATCAAGCATTTAATCATGGGTAAAAAAGCAGACCATTTCTCTGTGAAGAGAATTATCATCATTATCACAATTTTTCACAACAGTAAGGATAACATGTTTCTAGAATAAGATATTATCTCTATTTACTATAAGAAAATAAAAAGTTCGAAAAATGTTATTTTCATGGTTTTCATGTTTTCAAACTATATTTCTAATGATAACGTCATCATTGTCGAAATATACATGTACATTAGTTTAAATATCATAACGTTTTTCAGACTTTTTATTTTCTTGTATATCAAAAATCCAGCGCGGCATGGACAAAATCTACAATGAAAAATTATACACAGCTTTGTGCAACATGGAACAAAAGCATTTATTTCTTTGGTGTGGAGGATAAGGTTTTCAAAAAACAGTAAGGCAAGCATTCATAGAAGGCAAGCATTCGTACTATTCCTGTTTGACGTTCACAAATCCTGTAACACCCAGGCAACCAAACCATGGCCCCTCTCCTTCCCGTTGGAAATGTACAGTTATCAAGGTCAAAGGCTGGCAATTTAGCAGTGAACCCTGGAGGACAGGGAGCTGGTATACTTGCATCACATGGAACACATGGACCCTGTGCATAAAAAATAAAGACCCAAAATATCAAATATGAACCTGAAAGTATGGCTTTTCTGTACAAATATTAGAAACCTGAAGGTTGTATTCAATATCATTTTAATAGCCATTGATTTTTTCTAAGAGTTATCAAAACTTAAAATTTCAACATGTAGGTTTTCATTGCAGTGACATAATTGAAATAACCGTTTAATATTTATATGATACTACAAAAACTACTTGTATGAACCATTGTACAATAAATTTTTAACATTTCTTACATTTTTCACCTCCATGACAATCTGGTCACATCTACTTAGATCTGGCACCAAAGGCGTGTCTATCCCGTGTACGATTCCACCCTTGGTCCATACATTTTTTTGTGTCAAAGTTACATTGTTCACATATACCTAAGGAAAATATGAATTGATTGAATTTTTTACACAGGCTCTTAATTCCATAAAATTACGATACAAAGTAGAAAAAAGAAAGAAACAGAAATTTGACAAAAGTGGACTGGATGCCCAATGGCGCATATGTCTAAAACATTGATAGAAAATCTTTGAGTAGTTCTGAGCATGTCCAGATACTCTAAGATAAAATAAAAATTGAAAAACTAGGATCCTTTTAGATTTTTATAGTGAAAAAAAAAATCTTTGTTTCATAACCTATTACATAAGAAATTGTTAGATAAAAGACAAATAATAATATATATTGCAATCTACTACATAGCTACACAACAAGAAAAACTCTGTCAACCCAAATCAGACTATTTTGTTCTCATATTAAGACCAGACAATTACAAATAGGTCAAAATGACATCATAGATCAGCAAATTATAGGCATTTTATATATAAGTGTAAAAAATACAGCCTACATCATTTTTTTATAAAAGTAGAATTATATCTAAAGGAGGATAATAAGCAAGTCTGCTAACCAATTTGTCCTGTTTGTTAAAGAAAAGTTCCTGCTGTGGACTTTTTCCAAGTAGTGTAGATATCCTGTCCCCATCTGTAATTTGAGAAATCTTCAGAGTCTTGGGAATAATATAGTAAGCAAGGTACCTGAATGTCTAAAACAAAAAAACACCAGATGCTTGTAAACAAATGAATTATTTAAGAATTTGTGTGAAATGTTATGTTTGATTTGGACAAATTGCCTAAATAAATGACATACAATGGCACTCACGTGTACCCCCCTAAATGGCCTAATTTATTCTTAAAAGTAAAAAATTGTGTTATATCTAAAAAGAAAATCTTACATATTCTGTCATTTGTCAATCTGCAATAAGATTTCAAGAGCTATTTTTCTATCAAAAGAATATTTTTGTCTAACCAGAATAAGCAGTATGTAAAAAGTACTTTCTTCTATAACTATTCAGTCTTTGTTTACTAACAAGAATGACCTGTTTTTTCAAAATCAATTTTTTTTTCTTATCAATTTAAAATAAAATTATTTTTTAAATTCCAGTTTAAGCTTCACTTAGAGCTATTTAACTTTTTCTTGCATCTGATAAAAACTGGTCCTCAAAATGTAAACACAACTTTAATCGCATTCAATTATGATCTCTAAATTAGTTTTGGAAAAGAACTACAAATACAAATGAAAGAATTATTCTTTTAAAAATATTACACGAAAACAGGATGATACTTCTTATTTCCTTTGTATATGTTGGACATCTTAAACCTTTTTCCTAGAAGTTGTCAATAAATTGCTTAGTTTAAAAAGATAATGATGACACTGTTGAATTTCGTTCTTGGAAAAATATAATATTTTATGTTATTTTAGAGATGATAGGCCTAGTAATGTTTTCTGAAAGTGTCTCAAAACAACCTTTGGTACATTGCTTCATAATATTGTCCATCCAAATGATCTATTTTTTTCCATTAAAAATACAGTATGGAAAAGTTTTCTTAGACTCGAGCAAAAAACTAATTACCACGATGTACTAGTACTTTATCCTATGGTTTCGAGTTGTGTACATGATATACACCAAGAGAGAAATTGTATTTCGAGAAGGCAAGAGGC
>JAVSBT010083440.1:0-16134 GCA_033118115.1 Pharyngocirrus eroticus
TGTATGAGGGCCCTTTGAAAATCAGCAAATGTAAGCTGAAAGGTCCACCCTCTTAAAATAAGGCTATTATTATTATTGCATGGAGTAAGTATAGATATACTGTATGGTATGAATAACCTCTAGCTAGTTCTCTTTTCCTTTTAGAAAGGTATGTCTCGCAGCCTAAAAAAGTGTTTACTTGATTTTGTGGCTAAATTTGGCATACTAGTAGTGATAACAACCCTCTTTTTAATTTTTTTCAAATTGTCAATCATAAAAAAAATGGCCTAGCCATATTCATCAACCAACTGATAAATTTAAAATGGCCGTATATCTATTTTTTCTTTCATTTAAACCCCCCAACAATTGTCTCTTGCTAAGAAACAATGTATATATGTATCAAGAATCAAGACAAAAAGTGTACATGGCCAAGTACACATGTAAGCAGGAAATTGTGATTTTCAAGGACTGACAGATATCATCGTATTATTTAATAAATGCTAAACAGTTCAAAGTACACAAGGAATTTAATGCACCAGTCACCTTTTTATTAGGTTTATTCAGTTGTAAAATAGTTACAAATATGTCAGTAAAAGATATGCTAAATCTCTTTTATCTCCTTTACATAGATATATATAGGATATTTTTGTCAATGATAATATAATTGATATAATTATAACATTTTGAATTTGTAATTATGTCCACGTGTATCTTTAGTGGAAATATGGCCACGACTTTTATGAATTTTCATAAGGAAATAATTTAAGTGTTTTTTCTTTGTTTTTTGCTTTATAACTAGTCTACTTACTCAGCGGTCAACATGATGACTTTTTGCACAATATTATTAATGTTATTTTGCCAAATTAATCCAAACCAAACCAATCTACCTCTATGTTTTGTATTGTAATTTACAAGGGAAGTTACCTGATATAGTAATACACTTATTTTAAAATCTTCCTTTTATCTTTAGTTTAATTGACCATTGAAAATCATTGATTAATGAGTTGACCTTTATTGTTTCCTACTTGCTGACATAAGATAATACCTTATTTTATTCCTAATATAAGAATACATATTTATAATTGCTTTGAGAGAGACTTGGTGGTCTAATGAATAAAGGTAGCAGCCACTACAAGGAGTACAAGAAATCCCAGGCCAAGGCAACATGGTGTGTCTTTGAGCATGACACTTTACTCTATATTGCTTCAGTGTTCCCTACTGTAAAATGAGGTATTGGGCCCTGCACAGCGGTGACTGTCAGTGTAATTCCATAAAACAAATGTCAAAATATACAGTGTATATATTTGACAATAAAGATTTGTTAATTATTTTTTAACAAAACGTTTCATCAAAAATATATTTTCAAAAACAATCGACAGGGGTAGATTTACTTTTGTTTCTCAGAGAGACCCGCCAGCATGATTATTAAGGAATAGGCTAACATTTCAACATTTTTAAGGGATATTCTATAATGGGGCAAAAAACAGTCTCTGAGTCTCTCTACTAGTATATCGATCCTTGATTATAATAAGAAAATTCAACCAAACCCAGACAAATCTAACAAGGATATAAACATGTTTACCACCAATCATGAATATAAATCGTTTATGTCTAGCCATTCCAAAAATAAGCAAAACATCTAGAGTGGTATGTTGTCATTATTGAGTAATATGATGAAATAATGATAATATAAAGTCTTAAGATTCAGAAAAACAAAATGTTCTGCATGAATCCAAAAGATTATATAAACTACAGCATGCATTGAAGCCACTACTAGTGCTTCTAAAGAACAAAACTATTCTTGTTTGTCAAATTTCTTGCAGATTTGTTAAACAGGTATCATCAAGAAAAAGAGCCCTAACAATAATAAATTATCCAACCTTTACCATGCAATCACAGTATTTTCATTAAGCATAATGAAATAACCTCAAACATAATGTTACTACAAAATATTGTTTATACAAAACACCTACAATTTTCACCATTATTAAAAACTTCAAAAAACATCATTGTTTGCAGTATGTCCTGACACCCCCTTACCCTCTTAATTGAAAAAAAAATGCATAATATCTCTACCTATTGACCTAACATGATTACTGGGAACACTTGGCTGAGTAGTAAGAAGAGGGTAAAGCCTTAAAGTACTTGCACCAAAGGAGAAAAATTGGTATACTGCTACCCTATACTTAATACAAGAACTCTTAAAGTAAAATTGTGTGAAAGGTGCATGCACTTTAAGGAAGCATTTTCGAACCATTATGTTTTGAAATACATTATACACTGTTTATACAAACACATCTGGCACCATGTTGTGGTGATTGATTTAACACAGGGCTAAAGGGTTGTATTCATTGTATCATAAATCAAAGCACCCAATGTTCAAGCATAGGGATATTAAGAGAGCAGCACTGTTTTCAGAATTCATTCAACTACCTTTGCAGTAGAAGTAGTATATACTGGTACCAAAAACTTCATTTTAAATTCACTTTCATGTCAAAGTAACAGGAATGGGCATTACATTGAAGCATGTGTCAACACCTTCTTCAACTAGAATATTCTTTCACATCTTAAATTTCATTGTAAATTATCTATTCTCTTTTAAATAAACCTTTGAATTGATGTCTAATGTTATGATTATTTCATGAGCCACCATAGTATGATATCAAAGATGTTTACCCTTTTCTCTCAAAATATTGATGTTTCTTTCTCCTCCCGGTCATTCTCATCTTCATTAGTACTATGTAAACACTTTTCTGCAGCAACAGACTCTTCTCAATAGCATTGTTGAAAAACGAATTTAATCAAGTTCAATTTTCTAGGGCTGCTAAAAGAAAAAACAAAAAAATATCAAAGTCAACATTACAAGATCTTTATTCAATGATTTGGCAATATAGGTTTGTAGACTTTAGAGAGCATTAATGGCCAACGCTTGGTTTTCTATGCGCAAGGTCCTTGGTTCAAATCTGGGCAGTTTTAAGTGAACTCTTTTTTCACCAGCTTTCAAGATGTCATTCAGATGAGACAAAAACCCAAGGCCCCATGTCACTTGGCATACCTTGTCTGCATATTCTCAGTAGAACACCACTGTAAGGTCCGAAGTGTGATCTGAGTGGTTTACCCTCAAAAATAACAACCAAGAATACACCAATCTCATCTAAAGCGCTTGGAGCAGGTCTGGGACTTGAAAGGCGCTATATAAATATAATATACTAAAATACAGCCAATAAATAGAACATTGAATATTTTCTTCTGACTCAACTGAGACTTACTTTTGAAATCAACGTTTCATCCAATGTCATTGGACTTCATCAGGATAATGAAGTCCAATGACATTGGATGAAACGTTGATTTCAAAAGTAAGTCTCAGTTGAGTCAGAAGAAAATTTTCAATGTAATACATATTACCAACTGAATGAATTTATTTCATGAATTAATAGAACAATTGAACAAATGGAAATATTATGCTTGAGTTCTGACCCAATTCTATCATCTTTAGTAGAGATGAGGTCTTGAAATCTTGTCATCAACAAAGGATTTCTTAAATCTTCGCTGCCACAACCAAACATCCTCTTGATCATAAGAAGAAATTCCACCCAAATATTTGTCAAAAACACATTTAATAGTCCCAGATTGGAGTACAATAATGTCAGAATGACACATTCTTCAGTCTAAAAATATCGACTTGACTTGGTTTATTTTGTCAGGGTCTTCAGAATGGATACATAGATTATAGCACTACACAAATAGACTTTTTTTGTAGACTTGAGAGCAACATGACACAAGGTAATTTTCTTTCATATTTCCTTAGGTTAGAGTTGGAAGCAAATTCAATTTAGATTTTGCTGTCAGGGTAATCCTTTAAGAGAGAGCTAGAGCACACTCCCTATAGTTTATTAAGGAGAAACACTCCTAAAAGAGCAAATGATAAGTAATTTCAGACTGATTGATAATTAGGATTATTACATGTATATTGAAAAAACTGATACAACTTGTTTATATTGCATCGAATATATCTGTAGCATAAAACCCCACAACCTGTGTTCATCCCTTTAGAAATCTGGGTCCATGTGTATGGCATATTGTAACAAAGTGACATTTTGAAATCTGATTTATCAACAATAGTTTTTGAATATCTTTCTCTCACTCTATTTTAAAAGTAATAGACAACATCTATTAGTATTTACACCTATTTTCTTGACATTTGGAGATTTCTCGCTGCTAGCTGATTTTGGGACAGTTTTTGTTTATGATTTCAAAATTGCATAATTATGTTATCCAACTCAAGTACAATGTGAAGGGAGGTGTTGTTTTAACTTAAAAGTCTACGAATAGCTAGGCTCCTTTTTTATTGAAGGGATTTGCTTCACCTCCCTGTCTACATATTAACCCTCACATTTAAGCCTCAGAGTATCATATCAAGAACCCTGGCCAGCCATTGCAAGGTCATTCTCTAGGTCATATCAATAGCCATCAATACATCAAAGGTGTATATTTCTTCCATGGTCATTGTCTAGAACACACTTCAATATTCAAGTATCTTCTTTTCATGGAATTCTGTCAAAGTTCGACAATTATGTCGTAGTTGAGAGCGCAGTCCAAAGGCAGGCTCTTAGACATGACCACACAATAGGCAGGCTACAGCTGCATATCTATCTGATCTTCTCTCCTTATTAACTTGTCTCCTGTTGTCTCGATCTTGTAATCTTTTGTGTTCAAAATCCAGAACACCTTTGTGACAGTGTACAGCAAGGCACCAGGCACTACGGTCTGGGTCAAGCATATACATCAAGGATATCATTACAAGGGTATTCTTTGGAAGAGAACAGTACCTTATGTATTAAATCTCTTGTCTACAAAGCTTTCTGAACATTAAACCTTTATTTTCGCTACCCTTTCAATTATATTCATTGATACCATGCAATTCTACCACACATATTATTCCTATAAGGATATAGCTTTCAGAGGGGCATTCATTATTAGAGAGCAACTGACCTTTTGAAGCTATAATTTCTGAAAGTTACCAATACCATTTTGAGATAAACCAATACCATTAACATGAAGTGCCACTAATATGACCACAAGACTATAATCATATACTATAGGCCCCTTTATCATTTCTTCTTGTTATAGTAATGTATTGTTCAATAAAATAAGATAAGATTAAAAAATTGTCTTATATAATCAAACAGGTATTGTGGGAATCTCTCTCACCTCAAATGAAGTGTGTTATTAAAGAGGCACTTGAAATTTACTTTCTTTACCAATAATGGCCTTCTTTTTTCCTTACAGGCCTAAGAACCAATATAAATTTCATATAAGCTGGGACATCAACCAGAGGTGTTGTAGGTATCATAAATATCAATTATTGTGTGGCAAAAAAACAACAACATTAGATGGCATATGGCACTCTGCTCACTTTCCATGTTTACAGACAAAGTGTGGTGTGTCAGGAAGGGAAGCTTTTCTAGGTTTTTTTTCTTTGTCTTTGATCCAAAGAATGTCCCAGGAGGCCTTGCATTTGCATCCCTTCAGGGAATGACATATTTAGAAGATGGGCCTGGTTTATCATATTTTGAATCTTAAATGTACTATCTAAAATAGATAGAACTTTGCCTAAATGTCCTAGATATAGAATATGGAACCATTAATGATAAGCCTGTTGAATTGACATGGAAATATAAAGTGAAGTGCTAATATTTCTGTTAAGTATTTGATATCAACATATATAAGCAAAATACATTACCTATATATCTATTTACTCTAGATGCAATTTAAAGATAAACAAAATTAATGCCATCAACATAAAGTGCCACTAACTGTAACATGTCTATGGGTCTATTATCATTTACTAGTATTACATACCCAGGCAGACCCTTTTGAACTATAGTTGACTCCAAAAAATGAAAATGACACTCTCATGGAAAAATTATAAATTCACAACACAGTCTTATATCATTCTTGGCTTATAAGAATGGGGCATATCAGTTCAAATACTATAAATAATTGATCTCACAGCTCTCTCATACCTAGAACATAGAATTAGCATTGTCAGAATTAAAATCACAAAAGTGTGTCTGGAAAATTGCAGTGAACATAATGGGCATTTCTTTTTTCACACTGTTCTCTAAGTTGTGACCTTAGATAGGAACTCTTGTCTGAACATTAATTGCTTCTTCATCTCAGATATATTATAAAAGGGACTCTGAATTAAAGTAACTGTTGATGCTCCCGGCCTAGGATCCAATTATAATATTATTTGCACAATTAATTATCAGAAAATAAGTTTGAAGGTCATCACATTCACAGTCTAAAACAAACCTAAATATACAATAATTTACATTATGAATATCCATAGGATCCATATATAATAACAACATCTATACATAAGTAAATATATCTACATGCAAATGTATGAATATGGAAAGAAATAGCATTTGAAAAATTGCCAAACTTTCCTTTTCTAAAACCATTATTCAAATTCTCTCTCTGCATGGCAAGGGCATAAAAGAATTGTATTTTATTTAATAAATTACATGCTGTCATCTTTATATTTATGAACACACCCTGTGTGTTCTTGGTAAAATTCCATGATATACCATGGACATTTGATTATTTATATAAATATATAATTATGCATGCCCAGTGGAACTTCATGTTGTACTCACATATAGGTCTAGCATGCCAATGGTCTGTTCATTATACAATGCCTACTCACTCAAACTATGCCTGACACATCATTTGATTCAAAACATTTCTGTATTTTCGACCAAAACTAGAAGGACATCATGTGTGGAAATGAAGACATCATTCATGAGACAACGGCAGGATATCACAAAAATAGACCACTGATGTTATCTGTTAGCATTATACTATCATTTATAGGTGCTGTGGTACTGAAAGAGCATGACACAAGAAGAAAAACTTTTCGAGAGAAAACATGCTTATTCTATGCGGGGGGGGGGGGGGGTTGAATTATCTTATTATGATATCATACTGTGAGGTGTCTGTGACTATCCTGAGACATCTTTGATTTCCATATTTGTCATCATATTCCTAGGTTATAGGGAAGGTTTCAAGGACACAAGGCAATCACTCTTAACTTGACTTGAGGCTAGTGAACCTACATTATTTTTGTCAATTCTTAGCTATACCTATGATGCTTGTCAACACAAATCACAAAATCACAAAGTAAACAAGAAAAAGACAATACATTATTTGAATGCAGCACCACATTCTATAAGAGGATAAACATTTCAAATGAATACTATTACTTAAAACAAATACATTCAATTAATTGAATAATTTAAATTCTTACCCTGTGTCTTTAATGGGTGTGGCCCATATGAATAGATATACTGCAATTTTGATTGGAACATAATTTGGCAAAGATTAAGAATCTCATGGGAAAGGCTTTTGTGATGTTCTGTGGGGTATATATATATATATATGAGTACATTATATATTATGTTTGATTCATATAAAAGATAAATCATGCCTTTGTTTCTATCGATTGAAATAATTGCTTATTTATAAAGTACATTTTTTCACACTTTGTGAATTGAAAGCTTTTTTAAACAAAAGTGTCATTTTTTTTTTCATTACTGAATTGATGTGTTATAAAAACTTCTGATTTATGGAAGAGTATATATAAAAGACTAAACAAAGCTTTTAATGTTATATTGAAATACAATTTGCAACATATAGCAACACAACACAACACAAAAAAGAACTGTGATCAACACAATACGACATATTTCAATAAAAAAACAATTCAACACAACAAAAAGTAGCTATTATAAAGCCCTGTTTACACTGTGTTGCTTTAAAGTGACTATTTAGTCACAATTCTTTAAAGCACTTCAGAAGTCTACAGTCTAAACACAAGTCTATTGACAAATCTTTTTATCTAAAGGGATTGACTTTCATCAACCTACTTGTATGCCATGTGTTAGCCAGTTTTACTACTATTTAGACAATATAAACAGATTGACTTCATTCATGTCACTTCAAAGTCTTATGATTCTGGCTTTAAAGTCAAAGCAAACATTTTACTAGAGAAATCAACCACTGTGAACAGGGCTTTTACATAGGTCGTATTCAGAATATTTAAAACATGTTTTTTTAATACTAAAGGTGACTAAAATGAAATTCATGTATAATAACAAGGCCTTTATAGGCCAATAGGATCAAACTAATACACCAAAGCACAACATGAAGCAACACAACCAAACACAACAGGGAGCCATTTAACTCTCTCTTGAAAAAAGCAACAATATATATATTAAATTTTAAAAATCATCATAAATATTAAAAATATGATTCTTATAAGACATTTGCCACTGACATCCTCTTTATATTTTCGTTGTATTTTCTTTGGCTTTGTTTGGGATAGCATATCCTTGGGGGTTTCTACTAATTGCATCAGATGAAAAAGAAAGTATACCAAAGTACATATTTAACCTTCCTTTTGGTCCAAGCAAAATCAATCATGTTTCTTTTCAATTGTATACATACATACATGAATAGATACATATTTTCAAAAAAAATATTAACACGCACAAAAAACATTAATTACCAAAATGATTGCGTCTTTGAAATAGGATGAATTCTTGACCTTGATATGTTAAATAGTCAATCAATTAGTCTGCAAAATTGTTAAGAAAGGTTTTTAATCAAAAGTGAAAAAATAAAAAAAATAAACATAGGCCATTCCAAATAGAATAGTTGGTTGATGCATGCAGCAAGGTCATTTTTTCTGCAATCAATATATTTATTTTTTATTTTTTTATAAAATGTAGGCAACATAATCTACCAAAAACCTTGTAGTCTTGTTTATATACATTTTCGGCTGGTGATGGAGAATTATAAAAAGTTTATAAGTACACTAAAAGATATTTGTGCATTTTCAATGCGAATCCATACACCTCACTCCTTTCGGTTGTTTTGACTAAAAAGTGTGTAGTCTAATTTCTAATTTTAATCTTAAAAGATAAAAAAATAAAAAAAGGGAGTTCGGCAAGCAGGGCCAATTTTTCATGCTAAAAAAATCCAAAGATCAACTTGGAATGGCCTTAATCATATGAATCTTTCACAGGCTTGCTCAATCTATCCTTAAGAAATCTAATGCCATATACACTGTACAATGTATACAATTAGACAATACAATCTTCACCTATCCGAAGGACAGTGACATTTGCAACTTATTCCTGGAATAACTATAGCCCTTGGTAACTCTTAACCTAATTTATGGACATTTTTTTATTCATATCCTTTGAGACTATACTAGAAAGCTTGGTAATAAAATTTCCCCTTTTGATATATTTCATTCATTAATTCAATGTAGTTGCCCTCATATATATATATATATGTATAAATAAAATACATTGGGTTACATGTTACCTGGCCTCTTTGTTGAATGAATGTATTGTGTCAAGCACAAGAATTGGCATTTTCACTGAATGGCTTTCTCTTGGTTATTTGCCAATACACACCCCCCTCCCCACCCCCCACCAAGGTTTTCTGAGTTAAGCAAATCATACCTTGATGTATGTTAAAGTATATATAAATATATGTATATAGTTGTACACAGGCTGTGTGTGTCAGACTTGAATTGCTATAAAGCATTCTAATGGAAAAGTTATTGATTTCTATAGAAGTGGGAGGCCCTTTCAACCAAATCAATTCAACAATATTTGAACAGTTTCCATTTACTCAATTCCTGGCCTAGAAATAGGCAAGGTATAGTGGTTCTTAATCCATTATGACATTGTCCAATAGCAGTTTAATAAGAAGAAAACTGTTGCTTGGAACAGTAAGCCATTCATGCTTTTTTTATTACATAGTGAGGTCAGGTATTTTAATAAGTCCATCTATGAAGATAGGCTGGGAGAGTTTTAGGGACATGGGTGATATGATTTAACCTCAGAAATTTAATGAATAAAATTATATATATTGGGGAGGTATAATAGTCTTACATATTATTTTTTATTCATTTCCTCCAGGAAAAATTAATATGCATATTATCATTATCTGCTATCTTACAACCCTTTATGCAAGCTTTATTTCAACAGCAGCTATAGCTAAGTAAGTCTTCACCAAAGCATCGATAACTATACTCCGATTTGGAACTGAAATCCCAATTGTAATAATCAAATAACCACAATAATTATCTGCATTTACATTATTAATTTCCTTTACACCTATTAGAAAGATTGGCTGTAGTATTTATTTAAATATCATAATGCCTGTGTTCTAATATGTTATAGTAATTAAGAAATGGGTCCCTCCAGGTGCCTATTTTATAAGAGCCACATCATTAAAATAAAAACATTTAGAATAATGTCCTAAAGCTAAGCATTCACAGACACCACAGTCAAACCATTGAAACAACAGCAGACCATTTAATGTCTGAATCCTGTGGCCTAATGGAGATCAAAGAGATCTCCAATCCAATCCAAGATTCGTCCTTGAGTGGTGTACATGTAACAGCTGTAACTCCATTAAAAAACTATGAAACAAAAGGATAGTGTAAACAGGGCTTCGGTAATTATGGCCATGGTTAGACACACTTTTGCTGGATTTTTATCTTATTGATTTCTAAAACCACTAGAAGCTTTGCCCCAACATTTGGTCTTGATAAGTAGGTTTGACTGTTTACACTACTGACACTGTTACATTTTGCCCTTATGTCTGATTAAAGGGTTCTTCTGAAGGCAGATGTTATATAGGTAATTGATGAATTAATGGAATGTGTAGGTATACCTGTGGTAACATTCAAGATGGGGATGATATTTGTAGATATATTACTTTTACCTTTAAAGATAACTGTAATTAGTAGCAGATATCTACTAGTTTATGTATTTGCACAAGTATATACAAATGTCTGTCAATATTACGATGCTTTGAAGGTCAAATAGCAGGCAAAGAAAAGTGTTTTAAATATCATCAGTTTTGAGGGGAAAGTACACAATCCTCTGACCAATTTGGCTCTTTTCTGAGAACTGATAGTGAAGGCATGATCTAGGAATTTGTTTCTTACATTTGTGTTTTTTTATATGCCAATGGGATATATTCATGACCCTCATTGTCTACCCTAGCCCAAGATGTACATACTAGAATTAGAAATGCATATCAGACCCTTGGTCAGGACCAGAGGACTCTATGGTGTAAAGGATAGTGAAACTGCCTGTTATGCCAGAGCATTCAGTTTGATTTAACAGTATTTATACCCTTTTCTAACTTTCGAAGTATGCTTCTCCAGGTCGTTTTAGGAAAGGGGACTGTAAGCTGCTGATTTGCACATCTATCCATCTACCTGTCTACATTCATGATGTTCAACTTACATAAAAAGAAGATACCTATGCAAATATTTTTCATTTTTCAAGGTCAGATTGATAAACTGTCATGGTAATTGGTATGCCCTTGGACTTCTGTATTGTTTGATCTGGCATCCTTCAAATATGACTGCATTCATGTGCCCTGGCATCCTTCAAATATGACTGCATTCATGTGCCTTTGCAATACAACAAATAGAACTATTGACAACTTTCACTCCTATATGCAACCATGTCAAACTTAAAAGAGACAAAAATGTAACTCTTTTTTTTTGATAGATGAATATTATTTTTGTTCCCCTCTTGTAGAATAACCTTGGGAATGTGGTAAACAACTTAGGATCAATATGGAAAAGGCTGATTTACAATAGAACATCATGCTTCATGGCTCTACTAAATAAGGCAGATGAAAAAGAAAAAACAAAACTAAGCACTGAAAAGGGGCTGAAGAATATAATAGTACTTAAGGCAATCACAATGTTTACATGTCTGATTACAAAGGTAAATGACACTATTATTGTGTCATTTAAAAAAACACAATGAGAACAATGCATTCAATAATTATGAGACTGTATGTCTCCAGAGAAATAACAGAAAAACACCCCATATTTGATATTCTTAATTACTAACAAAATTCTCCTTTGTATGGAAAAAAAGGATAATTAAGAGGGTAGAATGAACCTAGTGAAAAAACATGGTGGATTAACAGATACATTAGTCCCCCTTAGAAAAAATAGTGACGGGTTATCTGTGACATCAAGTGATGAAATGAAGCCAATACTATATGTATAATAATAATTGTTTAGTGTTGTTGTAGTGTTACTAACAGTGTATATTAATGGAAAATAGCAACACCAAATAGTGATATATTGGTACCACTATAGGTCTTACTCTAGTGTTGACGTCATTTTACCACTGAATATCACTAAAAACACAAGACATCATTTTTATTTCTAAGAGCTTACCTATTATATTCTAATTTGTTTACTTGAGTGAACCATGCTACTTGTTTCCTAGTTCGGGTGTCTGATATGATAAGTTGGACTGTAAAAGGGACAATGAACTGTATATGCTTTAACTTAGTGTAACAATAAAGGCTTCAAGTTTCATGTTATCTTAATATGAAGGTACAATATATCATGCCTAGTAAAAAATAATGACTGCTGTATCAATAGATCTTTTTGATTTTTTTGTTCCTCACTACATGCGCTTCTACATGTACATCCATCTTTGAACAAACTGTTTAATCAGTGTCACTGAATACAGACAAAACCAACAAAAGACCCTGATAACACACAAAAAAACATCCACTTAGGATGGCTCTAAAATCTGTAGCACACTTGCTCTGTTAGAGCAGTGAAAAGAGAAATAGACATACTGTATATGCCATCAGGCATTCAGTAATTTTTGTTCCGCTTTTTTTTAAATGTGAAATTCTACTTTTTCTGAAAAAAAAGATGGCCCATGGTGACAGTATATCTAGAGTAAATATATGCACATATCTTGAATAATGATTATAATTGTATCCAAGGTCAATTTGCTTTGTAAGCCTTTTAAGAAGTAAATTCACATTTGCACAATTTTTAGTAGATAAAACAGACCAATTGACATTGCAAGCTGTCATCAAATTATTCTATCCTTTGTATTTCTTTCCTTGAAAGTATTTTTGGGATATATTATTATTATCATTATGTAAATTGTATTGACAGTTGAATGACACTTCATGTCTTCTTCATTTAACACAACCTCCCAGGCAAGTTTGAATCCAAACCTATATACCTTTTCATATTAAAAATATCTCACTATATATGCGTGATTCTAATCTCACATTGCCCTTTATCTGGCCGGGTATGTTTACATTTTAGAAAACTCTCCAAAGTATCTCAATATGAAATATTACAATGTTATGTCAGCTTTATTTTAAACTTCAATATCATTGTGTGGTAAACACAATGATTCACATGTTCCAAGGATAAACTATCATGTATGTCAGAAGGATGCGGGTTCTTTTTGTTTGAGTTCTTTGATTTATTGTGATTGACTTCCTTATTTGGCAAATACAATATGGAGTCGAGTCCAAAAAGGTTAAAGAGATGTGTAATACCATGACGGCCATAAAGATACCAAATAGCAATCAGTGGATATGCAATAATAATATACAGAAACTTGTTTGTGAATCAACTTCATTCAAAGATTTGCTTTACTAAAATCAATACTCTTTTTGGAATAGAAGACATTAAAAATATAAGTATCTAAAGGGTTGATATATGAAGTTTATACAGATTTGTGTTATATAAATGAATGTGTTTAGATTCCTGCTTTTGAAAAAAAGAAGTAAAAAGATAATATAGAATACAGTTTATTAACATGTACATTAGAAATTGTAATGATGATTCTAATGTGTATATTATAATAATGATGGGGGGGGGGGCTAAGTACATATGTAAGGTTATAGACATCCCCTCCCCCCGCAAAGTAAAGTTAGTAAAAAAGCAAAAATACTTCCATGTATAAATGACAAGATCAAATGTCATATTCTGTCAACTTTTCCGTTTTAGTCATATTCATGGGTTTTATTTTGTTCTGTGACTTTCAAGTAGACTAATTAATCATTAAAAAACTATACTGCTCAATAGACTAACAGTATACTTGAATTGTGACAATGTGCATGTATATATACCTTGTTTATACACTTCATTGTTATCAATTCAAATGATAGGAAAATAATGTATTCAATGCATGATAAACAGAATGATATGTGAGCTGGTGCTCTTTGTATTTCTTTAAACATTCACACTGTGGCGTGCAATTTTACAAATATTATCTCTGTCACTCTTTTTAAAACATGCAAACAAGCACATTCACATCAGCATTGAGAGACTACTTTTTTAAGTCACCTGATCCTTTCTCACTCTTTATGATTTTCTGGCTAATGAGTAATATACTGAAAAATAGACTTCACTAATATTGGCTGTGGTTTGACACACTTGTGGAATCGATTCAAAAGGAGTTTATTGACTTCTTTTTTAGATTGAATTTGGTTCCAGACACACTTTTGGAATCCTATGTCAATCATAATCAATATTTCCCAGTAAACATACCATACCTGTTCCACTAGGGGCCCATCAGAGTTGTCCGCAGTGGCCCGCCTCTGTCCATGTCCGGTCCATCCTGTTTTCATTCTACCCACTTAAAAACTTCATTTTCCAATATATAGTGCTACTACATAAGTCTTTCAATGAACTGGAATATTTTATTTATGAAATAAGATAAAAAGACTGTAATTTCAATATAAGAAATATAAAGCATACTCAGAATGTCCTATGTGTATGATGGCGTGCCTTACTAGTTTGCAAAAATATACTTTAATTTTTTTTTATAATTAGTATTTTCTTCTACATTCATAATTTGCATAATGTGAAGGTCACTAGCATGTAATGCAAACCTTTGGTAAAAAAATCATGCCAACAAGCCATATATCATACACACTGCTATTTTTCTTCTATAATGGTAACACTTTTAAGTGTCAAAAGCTTAAAACATTTACCAGCAGCAAACAAAAGGTAAAGTATATTCTATGACAAGAAAATTACACTGGATAAAAGTGATGGTGACATGGTGATAGATCAATTGCAATCGCAATTTATAATAGGGTGATATATTAGGAGTGCTCTCTACAATCTACTAATCATTGATAAAAATGTCAGATATTTTCAAAAACAACATATTGTATGAAAAATGTTAAAAATAAACAACATACAAAATTAAATGTTCTTGGTCCAATACATATCTGTCAGACTGAGGTTTCTCAACAACAACAAGAACAACACCACCACCACCACCAACAACAACAACATTAACAACAACAACATTAATAACAACAACATTAACAACAACAAAGGCTGTGGTAAGACACATATTTGGAATCGATTAAAACTCTTTTTTTGATTATATTCCATATAGGTTAAAAAGTGTGTCTTACCACAACATATATCGATTATATGGCCCAACTCTGACAACATTTTGAAGTAAACATATGTGTTAGAAAATAGGCAAACATTTTTTGAAAAATCACTTAAAGGGCTTGCACCAAATGTGAGGAATTGGTATACTATTACCCTATACTTTATTCCATAAACTCTTAAAGCAACTGGTGCAAAGGGTGCAGGGCCGTTAACCAGCATTAAACTCACATGCTATGTTACAGATGATATACCCCTAACAATGGGCTGTAAGATAGCTTGGTTTATAAATATACAATATCATAAAATAAAGATGAGAGATGTTCATTTTAGATATAAAACTTCTTTTTGCCTGTATTTTATTGAAAAAAAGGATACAGCCTCTTATTTTTAGAATGTTAATCTAATGAATGATTTAAATATTGCCAATGTTTAGAAATTGGCATTCTTAAACCATTTGAATGCCTGAAGAAAAAAAGATTGCCCTATAAACCTTCAATTATGCATACAAATGTATATGAATTATACTTACAGCCCCATATATCAATGAGTACAATTACTATATATAACAAGACAATATGTAATAATAATGAATATCTAGGCACCGCAATGTTGAGAAATCAATTTCATTTATGCACTGTCACCATGTATTATTTGCATGGACATTCATATTGGGCTACTAGGATTTTTTTTAAAGTATATATACACACACACACATGTTCATATTATACATTGAATGCTTATTTAAGGAGGGGGGGGGAGGGGTTCCTTGGGAATTGGGAGTGGGCCTTTTTAATTGTTTGGGACTTGGGATTTTCAGATTTAATTTCTTGGGATTTGGGATTTACCTATTCTTTGGG
>JAVSBT010083551.1:5248-16134 GCA_033118115.1 Pharyngocirrus eroticus
TTATTTTCCTCTGTGGAAGATTCTGAAATGTTACAAAAATAAAAGGTTACACATTCCATGAGATGTTAATGTTTCAATTTGTGATATATATGAATCGTTAGTACAGACAATTGTGACCGTAGCATAACTAAAACACAGAGAAAAAGTCAATTTGAAGATTTCAGAGAATTGTTTGTCAATCATCTTACCTTCAATATTGTTGGCTCCTCCTGTATTTTCCTTGGATATCTGTGGTGGCTTGTTAATCATACCCCTTGGACTGTTTTGACCTGTTACATTGTCTTTTTCCCCTGTCTTTTCCTTTGGTATCAGTGACAACTTGTTTGTAAGTACCTGGGGACTGTTCAGACCTGTTATCATAGCTATGACATCGTCAAACATACCTTTATCTTTGCTAATGTCATTTTCTTTCTGTGGGATTTCTTTTAAAGCATCAGTATTTTTCTTTGTAGTCTCCTTTAGACCATCTAATCTCACTGGAGTTAAATCTTGTTTCCTTTTAGATATTCTTTTTTCTTCTAGTCTGGGCTGTGTTTCACCATGTTTTACTTTTGTTTTGGCTATAATGCCGACATTGGCATCATATTCCAGATCTTCATACATTTCAGATGGTTCTGAGCAACACTTAGACCACACCAATAAGTCTATAACATTTGACACTACAGGGCATACCTCCTCTGATGATGTCTTTTGGTTCTGCAATTGGTTAGCATGACAACAG
This sequence comes from Pharyngocirrus eroticus, assembly GCA_033118115.1. Taxonomy (NCBI): domain Eukaryota; kingdom Metazoa; phylum Annelida; class Polychaeta; family Saccocirridae; genus Pharyngocirrus; species Pharyngocirrus eroticus. The sequence goes on from JAVSBT010083551.1 coordinate 5,970, forward strand.
TCATCTGATAGGTGATAATGTGATGACAGATGCTTTTGGAAATCCTTTTTACCAAAACCAATTCGGCAGTTATAGCAGTAATATGTTCCTTGTTTCAAGCCACATTTGAATGAGCCATCTCGTGTTGGAATAAAAGCTGACTTCTCCCTATCAGGCATCAGGTCTAACTCATTATCACTTCCAATTTCACAAGTAAAATCCTTTTTGGTTTTATCATCTTTGAATTTTACGCTGACGACAATACCAGGTTTTGTCTGCTGCTTGCCATCAGTGACAGGTGCTTTGGGTTTTAACACACTTTGTGCATCTTTCTTTTTTTGGACGTCTTGCGCCCTCACAATGCTAGAGCTAATTTGAACATCTCTACTTTTATTGCTAGCTGTTTCAGTTGTTAGAGTAAAGTTTTTCAAAGTTGTTCCTACTTGTTTAAGTAATTTGGCAGGATCTTTAGATAATATAGATTTCATTTCCAGCATATTTGTTTTTTGCAATGCTTGAACACTACTTGGCGTACCCATTTTAAACTGAGTTGGAGTCACTTTTGAAAGTGGAAATATCTGTGTATCAGCATGAAGGTCTTTGATATGTAAAGTGACTTGACTGGTAATTGGGCATTTTTCTTCCACAAATTGAGCTGCCTTCATGGTTCCTGAAACCACACTACCTTTGTCATCAACAATTGCATTGTATAACTGTCCATTGTAGGAAACGATCACCTTCTTAAAGCCTGTTACTCCTGCGTGTGTGACAATGGGTTCAGGACTTGGTATTTTTACATTAGCAAAACTGCTCCCCTGGACTGTACCTTGAAGGAGAGGAATTCCCATTTCTAGAAGGTGCTGTGTAGTTGTTGGTCTGCCAGGCTTGTTCAGGGTTGTACCGGGAAGGATTTTTGGTGCAATAGGGACTGCAGGCCCAAGAGCTGTGTTTTTTACTTGATTTGCAGTATCAGGAATTTTTATGGATGCTGATGATCCACTCTCTTCCAAAGTCTTCCCTTTTTTCTCAGATTCCAACCTATGTGCCAGCAGAAATTTCATGAGCTGTACAACTACCTGGCAGTGCTGAGGGGTAGTACATTTTTTATTCATATGATTGCAAATCAAAGGGTTGTTTTTAATGTGCCCTGCAATGTGCCGTTCAAAATTAATGGTGTCGTTGTCCATAAAACCACATGACTTACAGATGTAATAACCATTGTCATATTTGCATTCTAAATGAGTCTTATTTGGTTTACTTAACTTTGTTTGAACACCGGGTGAAGTCTGTGTCTCCTCTGTTGTAGATTCATCTCCACTCCAATTATCAAAGTTCTTTTTCTCAGGATGTTCACTCAAAGATTGTACAGAAGCAATAATGAATTGAGGTGTTTCATCCTCTTCCTTCTCTTCAATTGGACTGTCGAGGTCATCATCCAAAACAATTGCATTGTTTACAGTATCTCCACCAACTGTCTTGAAAGGAGTGTGTTGAGTATTGGCCTCATTAATTCTATTACAAGCTATCAAAGCTTCTTTAGCAGGAGCCTCTGGTCCAAGTACACCCATTATTTTTCCTACCATAGAATCTACCAGTTCTAGAGCTTTTTTTATTTGCTCTTTTTTCATTGGTAAAGGCTTTTTATGAATTTCTAGGGAGTGCTTTTTCATGGCATCAATTACATTGGCAACAAATGAGCAGTCTTTACAACTGAATGATCCCATATGTTTGTTTAAGTGAAGTCTAAACTGGGGTCTCAAGGTCGTTCCAATGTGACACTCCCAGCATGAATATCTGTTGTTTTTATAGGTAAACTTCGGGGAAGATTTCTCACGAGCGTTATGATGTCTGTTAAAATATTCATGTTCTGTTTTTATATGATCTATCAAGATTTCATATTTGGTTTCAGTGAAGACACATTTAGGACAAATATAAACAAAGTCCTTTAAGTCCTCCCAGTCAATTTTAGTAATGGTGTCAGTGTATAATATCCTTCCTGACCTAGTGCCCTTTTGACTAACTACTTCTTCTTGCATATCACTGTCAATATCTTCAGTCAAATCTACGTCAACTATTTGTGTTTCTTTTCCTGTAGCTTTCAGTGACTCCGATGTTTTATTGGTATCTATATCTTTTTCATCCTGTAAATATCTAACTGGACTCCCATTTTGTTTGGAAATCTTATCAACAACTAGATTGACAGGTTCTTCACCGGCATCCCCAGAGTCTAAAATATCTTTAGCAATTAATCCGTTTTCAATACTGCAACCTTTATCATCTGAAGCTATAGGAACATCATTGGAATGACCTTCACCACTCTGACCATCTGTGACATTTTCATTCTGAATGGAGCTGGATATTCCTTCGCCTAAAATGTTTTCATTCTTTAAAGGTGATGGTACAATATGGTCCAAGACACTGTCCCCTTGTGTAATTGAGGATATTTCCTGGCCTTTGATTCTATTCTCATCATTTGTCTCACCATCTTTACTATCAAAGGCTTTCTCTGTTTCCTCTAAACCTTCATCTGGTTTATCCACATCCATGTCCATTCCCATATCAATGACCAGGTCTCCTTCTGATGCTGTATCTGGGAAACTATCATGATGAATTGTATCTTGTTTCTCACTCCCATTCCCTGTTGATTCCTGCTCATCCTCTCTATTCATGTTTGAACTTTCCTTTTCTTCAATTCTTTGATCATCTGATACATGATCATTTTTGTTTTCTTTGATCTTTGCAGTGTCATCATTTTCCACAGTATTTGGTTCCTTTGTATCCTCACTGTCATCTAACTGGCCTTGCTCTGTATTTGTTTCATCCAATGTGTCACTAAGTTTTCCAGTGTTACTTACCGTTTCTAGTTTGTCTATTTGGATCTCATCATTTGTAACACTTGTTTCATCATTTGAATTGTCACTACTTGCACTTTGACCCATGATTTGGTTGTCAACATTACTGACTGTTAGTTGTTCATCAAGTGCCTTATCTGAGGCTATCTCTCTTTCGGTATGGGACAGGTTATCACACATCTCATCATGATGGATAAGCAGTGATTGGTCAGTATTATCCTGTGACTTCTTTTCCAATCCTATATCCACCCTGTCTGCACCACTGTCTACCAAGCTATCTTTGGTGGAGAGTGAATGACCATCCAGTGAGGTACATACTACTTCAGTGTTGTTTTCCTGAATTTTCTTTGAATCATTCTCAGGCTGGCTGATTTTTATTTCTGCATTTAAATCTTCACTTTCTTGCAAACTCTTGAGTTCCACTGTAGTTGACAAGCTGTTTAGGTTAATGCTTTGGTTTTCTTTTTGACCTTGAAGATTATCGCTTGTAGAAATGTTCAAATGTTCATCTTTATCACGATTATTCAAAACCTCTAAACTTGCAATGTTTCTTTCTGGCAAAATGTCCTTTTCTTCCTGAAATACTGTTCCATCTTTTGCAGCCCCTGGCTCTGCTTTATCACTATTGCTGCAATTACTTTCCTCATTTACAGGGCTATTATCGGAAATGTTTAAAATATCATTGATCAGAAATGTGGAAGCTCTTTTGGGAGATTTGCCAGGGTTCAACGATCCAATTTTATTCCCTGCTTCACTGCTCTGTCCAAAGCTATGGCCTCCCTGTCTACTCTCCTTTGCTTGATTACAATTTGGGTCACCCTTGTCTTCACTGCTTTTATCACAAGTTCGCTCAAGTCCCATTACTGTGTGCTGACTACCCTTGCGTGAAAAGTTTGACTCTTTGTTGCCTACATTATCTTTGTTGTGATTTTGTATAGATGTGTCAGTATTGGAATCAGCCAATGCTGTCTCACCCTGTACTTGATTGGAATCCTTCTTCACATTTGGCACTACAGTTGTGGGACTAATCATTGGTGTTGTAGTCTTATCCTGGTGGTCATCCCCTTCATCCCACTGGTCTACCACTGACCATACACAGTCACTGAGACTCTCTGTACTTGCTGTACTTATCTGTGATTCCATCAAGGACAACCTTTGAAGAATTATCAGAAAAGAAGGAAAATTCTAATAACAGATAAGAAATTCTTATCTTTTTACACCCCCCCCCCCCAATATTGTTTCATTGGGGACTTGCTGTTACCCTGTTCCTCATCCTCACAGTCAAGGTCATTGAATGAGGACTAGAATAATGACCCTAGGTTAATGAGGATGCCCTTTCTTATATCTTTAAAGTAAAGTATAAGTAATCTAATCAATCCCAACAATTGATATGGTTCAATAAACAATTTAGTACTGTTACTAACTGTTACACCCATAGCACACTCGTCTATTATGAAAAGTTACTTTTGCTCAAAAGGATTAAAATCATTGAATTGTAACATTTGTGTAATGGTATCACCATTTTTAACCCTGCACTATTGGGTATAATACACATGTTAACTTTAAACATGAGTAGTGTGCTATGGGTATTATGTAAATGTTCTACATCTATAGCATATTTTCTACATAATATAATGAAAGCCCCTAAATACTGAACAGATTTGAATGACTAGGTGGACATTGCCACAGGATTTTATAAGCTGTGTATTAGTACATTATATATTCAATTAGACTTTAAGATGTGTGTATATAAATAATAATCAGATAAGAATACTATTGTTTTAATATCCTCCTGGTTCTTTTCCTTGTCAAGTGACGATATTCATTACATGAAGCCCTCAATTACTTTTTGTTACAATAGTTCCATAAAGCCTAAAGGTCTCTTTACTCTAACTGTTATTACTGCTTTACAGTACAATTGCCATCACAAGTGACCAATGATAATAATTTCAATTTAGTTCTAGCCAGGTTGGTCAGTCTACCATTTCTGTCCAAAATTAATTTGATTTATTGGACATAAATCTTGATCACAATAATGAACATATAGCTATTATCAAACTCAATATTAGCTTTTTTCAAAATGTTAAGACCAGGGCAAATATATATTGTTTCTTTACATTATCATAGGTCTCCTGAATATGGGTTTAAAGAATTCCTATGTAGGTGAGATTCGTGTGCACATTGACAATGAGGATTGGGAGGAGTGATGTCAGGGCTTTCAATAGCAAGAGACATATAACAAGAATACATGTATTTTGATATGTTGGATACAAAAGATATTGAAAAAAAAATAAGAAAATAATAGATACTTTCTTCCTCTGTGAAAATTTAAATGTACAAATCCCTGAAACAAACATTTCAACAATTAGGGCCTTAAACTGACTACAATAGGGCCTGATAGTTCAGGGAATAATTTAGTGACTCAAAGTTGATTAGCACTTTCAGGATTTTGTATAGCAGTTTGTATCTCTGCAATGTTAAATTTGGTGAAATTTGCATAGCAGTTTGGCAATTTTGTGTAGCAAACTGCTATGCGAATCAAGGTAAATTATTCCCTGTAGTTATATAATATTCTGGTGCTAAACAAAGGATTAGTATAATCCATTTTACAATGTGGCTTAAATTTTTGTAGGGGATAACATAGCAAACTAGCGCTACCTTTTCCCAAAGATAGTACATTAACATATATATTCTTTGTTTTTCTCAAGCATTACTTTGTGAGGTGTATTGCTTTGTTTGGCACCAGATTCAACCATTTTCTCAAAGTTATATTATATAACTGTCAGACCCTATTACATTTTTGAAATGAAAAGTGCAAATAGAAAGAATTGAGGATATTAAAGTACTCTTGTACCAAGTGGGAGGAGATGGTATACTGCTACCCTATACTTTATACCAAAACTTTTAAAGCAACTTGGTCTAATAAGTGCAGACACTTTAAAGCCCCAACATAAAGGGGGAAGAGATGATATACAGCTTTAATTCAAAGAAAGCTGTTGACAATAGTGAACAGTCATCAAATAAACACCTTTAACAGTAAATGTTAGTCACTGATGAAAAAGATAGTATTGACTCTATTTAAAGGTATAATACACTAATCCTTGAATAATCGACATGTGGTAAATACCAACTATGATGGAGCCTTAGTCTATTGGCTAATTCAATGTGAGCCTGCTTAAAGTTTTTTCTTTTTAAAGAGGGTTTCAGCACTCTTAAAGCAACTATTAATAATTATAGTAAATGTTAAGAGCCTCTAACCCCCCCCCCCCCCCCCACATTCCCTAACAGTTTGTTTTGGCAAATTTGATAACATTTTGTGCCCCTCCTCCATTCAACAAAAAACTGGACCCACCTTTGAATAGTACAACTTTGCTACGAAGTCATTTTATACCTTTACTTATCTGTTATATAATTATTCATTTCATGATTATTTTCAGGAGTCGTTTTGTTATTGTGTTTTGGGGAGGGGGTCTTACTATTCTCTATCAGCTTTTAAGTTTAAACTTTCATCCCATTCAATTTGGATTTCATCAAATCAATATTTTGCTGACATGCTTGGCTGCACGTACATTGTGTTGGCTACGATTGCTGAAACATCTTGCAACAACAACTTTGCAAAATGCATCGTCACATTCACAATAATTATCTACCGTTCTCGTCAGATGTGACACAAACAAATACTAGTGAATGTATAGCATGCTCATCTCCCTGAGTAATTAATATTCCCCCCTTTCAGCTTCAAGACTTTGAATGATACAACTCTCTTCATGATAATGTCTGGTGCGACGCTAAGTTCGGCCATTTTGGTTTGGCAACTGGTGCTCGCTACTAAATCCATTTGCCAGCGTGGTCATACTTTAGATACAGTATCATCTTTCTCAACGATTAAAGCTATTCATATCAGTTTACTATATTAATCTACTCAAAGAAAGACTCACCTTTGTTATTAGTTAATACATAGTACTTTATTCCTTTCTCTAAATTCAACAGTCAATGAAATAATATCGATTCTTTACACAGTTCTTCTACCCGCCATAGAGCAACTGAGTGTTACCTTACTGTTTATTCAAGTTGCGCAGGCGTTCACCAACTAAATTATCATCCGGGCTACTACTAGCACAAGCAAGTGATCCTCAGACACCGGTCACACTGCTAACTGGACTTTGAGTAGATTGACAGCTAAGATTTCTAATGCAGATTTTAGGATATATCAGAAATTACAAAGACAAGGGTAAGTGAATTGTTCAGGTTGATTTAGTAGTTTTGAAACGTGTTGTTTTCCAGAAACTACGGGACATGACCTACAGCATGACTTCCGTTTCATTCAAGTCATGCATTTGTTTTGGTTTTCGCTCTTCGCCAAACCCAGACTGTGTATGATGTTTCATGGTATGTTCGAAACAAGTGGTATAACTTGTACAGTTTTCGAAAGGAAATAAACTAAATCAGTGAATGCTAACTCCAAGTCTTTGCTCTCTCTTGCCTTGAGTTGAGTGTGTTATCAAATCATAAAATGGTTTTATCAGCTCATTTTGTAGATGTATCTTTGTAAGCGAACGGATTATTCTGACAGTTATAAACTTATACCGAGGCCCGTTTACACTACAGTAAGAAACGCCGCCACACATTCAGTCTAGCTGTTAGTTTTAAAAGTATTCCTCTTGTGTGTGACGAGAATAAACGCTCCCAATAAAAAGGGCTCCACTGCCAGATATTTTCATGACCTGGGTAATAGTAAGCTACATTGTATTTCCTAGCAGGCTAAAGATGTTGGTGATTATTGAAAACGAATTGGGGTGAGGAGGGGGGGGGGGCTAGAATAAGGGAGCAGTCATTGCATTGTTTATTATTTGTGACAGTGGGTACATTGTCTTTCCCTGTAATAATTACAATTCAAAACCTGAGACTAGTATTATTACCGAGACTAGTAGTAGTGTAAATATTCATCTAGCCTAATTGTCATTTGTGAAAACTTCTTTGTATCACAGCAATATTAAAAAGGAAATCTAATTTGGTAATTTTCTACATGAAGTTGAAATTAGCCGTTTTTCTCTCAAACTTTCATTAATTTCGATTTCGCATTGTGTAAATGAGTTTGACTATGCAAGTGTTAAATTGATTGAGGCCCTATACAAGGCGATATAAAACAGATTTGTTAGATTTAGTGAAGATGTTGGGCACTCACTAGATTTATCTCTTTTACAATTGCATATTTAGACAGGCAATTGTGTGGTAATCCAATGAATGGACTGATTTCACCATCCATATGGGTCTTTAACATAATCATTTTATAATTTATCGCATCCGAATGAACTGCATGTATTAAATTCACTAACAAAGATTTATCCTTACAGTTCGGGTTATCATTAAATGACCCAGACAGTGGAGGTCCTGAGGAATAATATTCTGGGCGTCAAATATTAAGAAGGTAATCGAATGTCATAGAGGCAGTAATTTTCATTTGTTCAGTTTGAATATGCATTTTTTGTCAAAAAGTATTACTTAGCATCATCCAGGCCACTTGTTATCAAATGATAAATTATCAAAATCAGACTTTACTAAAGCACTTCTCAGGATTTTACTATTCATAAGAATACTTACAGATACATTTTGATAAGTTTTCAAAGTCGTTAGGACAATTCTTTCCTGATAAAACTGATATGGGGGAAATTTAGCTATTGGGAAGGGGGGGGGGGGATAATGAACGTGACAATTGAACAAGTAAACATAAAGGCCAGCAACCATTTTTTATGTAAGGACGATTGCTTTTTAAAAAGGCAATTATTATCAAGTCAAACTGTATTTTTAGATTTTTTTTATCTTGATGATGAGAACCAGGATGGTAGCTAATTTTTGCATTTTTTTCACAATAAAAGATATATTGTAAAAAGGTTTTTGAACCAATGCACAGTTTTTCACTTTGATTTGAATTGTATGTTTGTCATTGATCATCTGAAACTGTATAATGTTGCTTCAGCAAATTATCTTGACTTTTGTATTAAATTATGAGGGTACTTTATTTTGAGAGTTTGGTATATATGTTTGTTTTTTCTTCATATTTCAAGACCTGGCCACTAGCCCCAGTTCGAGAACTGTCATTTTTGTATTCCTCAAGTCGCTGAAAAATTATGATTTCTCTCAAAAAAAATTAAATGTCAAATTAGACTACAATAAGTGTTTGACATGGATACAATGGAAAGGAGTGAGGTGTGCTGTTGGCATGGAGTATGCACAAAATATTGTAATGTAGGAATAACCTACATAAAGTTCTCTTTTTCTAACCAAATATGTATCTCTTCAAAGGGCCTTCATAATTTGATACGATTAAAAAATTGTGATTTTTTAAATTAAAAAATTATCAATCACAAAAAAATGTCCCAATGATACAATGTACATGGTAATTTTTTTCAATCAAATTCCTTTTATTCAAATAATCAAATGTATGCAAATGATGTAATATATAACTTATAAGGCCTATCATAAGAACACTTTACCGATTTGTTCAAACAAGAACATATTTTGAAGATGCATAAATTAAATATTCTATTTTTATACAATGTGGTGTTTCACCGACTGACTGAATATATCAAATTCTAATCTTTTTAATAGTGTAACTGTTTAGATCAAAGAAATACATTGATTATTATATGATATAAGCCTGTGACATTTTTATGCTACTGGATGTTTTACTAGGAAAAGCTGTATTTTAATTAGGGTTGAAAGAGCAAAAACATGTTTTGCTTATTTGCTTATTTGCTCAATAAAGGTATTCAAAGTTGACATGGTAAAGATGAAGACTCGTCAAAAGTAAACTGTATCACCATGGTTATATTTGATTTCCTTTACAAGTCAATCCTAAAAGAAAAATATGAAGGTTAAGATTTATTGACTCTCTTGATTGAAGTGAAGCCTTGATATGGAAGAGCTTTAATAGTACCTGTACTTTTATTAGTCCAAAGCTCTCCCTGGAAATTAAAAAATTGAGCTGAAATCTGTCATTGGGTTTAGAAATTATTGGTGATTTTTAGAGATTGAAGTCAATATCATATTATATGATTAGTCATTATATGGTATTGGTCCTGAGGTATAAAGATTGATAACTGTCAGAATATGCGTAACTCATGCACACATCTGAAAATGTTCTCCACTCCTAAAAATAATACAATTGCAAAAAGTATGCAGGGCTTGATTTACTTGAGGGACTGGCCATTTTTATCATATTATAAAAGTATAGGGTGGGACCCATAGACATTTTCAGATTTTAGACATTTTCTTAATAACCTTGTTTGCTGGCCCTTCAAAGGAAAAAAAGACCAGCGGGGGGGGGGGGGGGG